>OOFC01047874.1:28285-42089 GCA_900323345.1 Pseudochromis fuscus
GGAGCTCAGGACGGGACAGGGCTGCAGCAGCAGCAGCAGCAGCAGCAGGAGGAGGCTGCCTTGCAGTCAAACCTCCCCCCTGGAGAATAAAGCAGGAATAAAGCATCTGGTGACTCACACTGGAAGAAAAAGAGGAGACTGAGTGAGTGACTGGGACAGCAGCTGCAGCAGCAGCAGCACTGTGGACATATTGTTAAATAACACACTCAACAAGGTTTCACACCGACATGGGGTAAGTGCTCTACTCCTTTTATAGACACGCAAAAGTGAAACTATATAGAGGGAAATGTAAATAGGCAAATAAAGTCTTAACTATCGTTCATCTTTTGTCTTTTGTAATGAAAAAACTTGTTTTATTAGATTTGAGCCTCTCTCTCTCTCTCTCTCTCTGTAGCAAAGAAGTCTCAGTCACCTTGTAAGATGTTTCCTCACCACAGAGAAAGGTAAGAACATGTTGAATCGACTGTTTTTTAACACTTACATTTTTTTATTTCTTCTACTTGTGACCTTGGGATGCCAAACATTTACCTGACTGAAAAAGAAAAAATCTGAAAGTTAAAGTGAGTCTGAGCTGCAGCAGTGGGGGATGGAGGTGCAGCACATCTGGACCAATGTTCTGGTTTCTTTTCTTGCACAAACACAGATTCTGCAAGAACTTGATGAATCTGTTAAATTAAGGGAATCATATCATATAATGTTGTTTCCCCCCTCTGCATGGCCCCAGAGTCTTTAGATTATTTGAAACATAATTTCCAGTAATGGCCGTGCTCAGGATGCTTTTATTACAGTTGAAACAGGAGGATGAGGCGGGAGGAGAGCAGGCGTCTGAGAAGCTGCTAATTTTTCTATCAGTATTATATAAAAATCATTATTTTGTGATGAAGTACTTCTGCAATACTAGAGAATTAGTGATAAATGAATAAAACAGTACAAAAAATCCCAACATTCATTGAGAAATATGTCTAATTTTTGGCATCTGAGAATAAAAGGTTTAAATAGATCAGATAGCAGGTTGTGGATATTGTAGATTGTGGTTTGAATTAGTGGGGTTAATCACTACCAGGCTTTGTTGTTATGTTTAAAAACCCCCATTAAGTAGGCCACATCCATCTGCTGAGGATGAAGGTCAACACACTGCTGTCCAGTTAACAGAACACACACAGTTTCCCACCACCAGTGTCTCAACACCAGTGTTCACATTCAGGAAACAGCAAATGTTGACACCCACTTGCAGCCCAGTCCTGCTCTGTTTGTTTGTCTGTTTGATTCCTGGATGCTCGTGTTTGCAAAGCGGTGCACGTTGCTCAGGTGGACGCCATCAGATGCCAGATATTCTGCGGCGAAGTGCATCGCCTCGGGCAAGGTCAAAGTATGGCAGCGATGGGGCAACATTATATTTCAGTGTGCGCTGTCCACCCTGGTTTATTTTGTTTTTGTCCTTCTGTGCAGCGTGACAGTGATGTGAGTGACGCTTCACATGTGCATCTCTTCTTTGTGGGTTAACATCTTTGCAAATGTGAAGTATTATAAATCTGGTTAATTAATGGAGTGTTTACATAATTGGTTTCTTTTTGGATGTTTCATATGACAACAAACTCAATACATTCAACAAGCACTATGAAGAGTCTTAGGATACTGGGAATTGCAGAATTATTATTTAATTTTTTTAATTTTATGGATCAACAGTTGAATTGATCAAGAAAATAGCTCTTTTGAAGTACTGTTAGTGACTTTAAGTTCTGCTCTGCTTTCTTTGGGGTTTGATAGTGAACATACAGTCTGCTTGCCATTTTCTTCACTGGCATCAAAAGTTACATTACACTGTTTCAACATCAGAGTCTTAAATAAGCACTGAACAGACACTTTGAACAACCACACAACCAAAACATATCTCATTTTGTCTACTTATTTGACAGTTGAATCATATCGGTTGAAATGAAGCAGCCCAGCATGAAAAAGGCTGAACTCTGCTGTGTCCTCTCCATGGACTGAACACAGAAATGAGCAAAGTAACTGGGTCTCAAAAATTAGGCCAGTGCAGAAGTGCAAAAAATTGTAACACCACCAGCGGCCACTAGGTGCTGGCTCCAGTTGACTTCAGTCTAATTGGTAATTTTCAAACATGAAATATTCAGTAAATTCATTCTTTTCACTGGAAGTCATTCTAATGTCATTAGCTAAAGTCAATTTGGGGGCGTGGTTAGCCTGATTGACAGGTCTGGTCTCCAATAAGACTAGACTCCTTGGGTACAAGGGTCAGACCCGCCTCCTCGCTCCCCCCTTCATATCCAAATATGGCCACTTCAGGCTCCAAACAACCAAAATGGCGACGCTCAAATGCCAATCTCCACAAACCAGCGGGTGGCGTCATGTTAGCTCCTTCATCCGTTCTAGATCCAGTCTACGGTCCTCTCCCAGTCAGACCTCAGATCAGTGCATCAGTGGAAGCTGAGCAGCAGATGCACCAACACCAGGGGGATTACTGTGAGATGAGAAGGAGAATTATAGAGCGGGTTATTATCAGACTGGAATGAAACACCACTGTTCACATTGACAGCCTGACTCAGTCAGTCCCTGACACACTGTACCAGTCCATAGCATTTTATTTATTTTTTTAAAATCATGATCTCTTAAGTGAAAAACACACAGAGAGACCATTACTGGATTTGTGTGTCACTAATGGGGTCAGACATAAATGCACAATGACTGGCCAAAATAATACAGGTCTATTGGGAATAGCCACTGCAACACTGCACTGAAGAAGAGCTGCCCTGGTTTTCACCATCTCAGACTTTTTACTTTCTTTTATGCAACGTTTCTTTAAGATGAAAATAAGAGTGATAAACACCAGCATCTTGAGCTTTTTTATTCTTTGGATTTATTACCTGCAGAGGTTTAAAGACAGAACCGAAGTAACCAGACTTATTTAAAGACCGACTGAAGACAAAGAGAGAGTTAAAAACCCGAGGAAGACCTTCGGCAGTGTTGCTATTCATACCACATGGCAGCTCCCAGCACCAGTGACTTTGTTGCTTTGATATATTTACCTCGTATCCAGGATACATCTTTGCAAATTCTGCCAGGAGCAGATCAGAGCGTGGAGGGTGAACGAGTCGGGAGAGGGTTCAGAGCATTTCTAGTCAACACCGTGTGCCAGCTAACCCTGAATGACGCAGGAGAAAGTGTGGGAGAAAGCCAAAGGATGATTCCACATCTGTCCCTGGATGGCAGCGAGGCAGACGGAGATGTCCCATTATGAACATATTGAAGGATTTCCTTTTTTAGCGTGAGAGAGTGGAGTTTGAAGCAGAACTCTGTGATAATGGACGTTTTAATGGTTTAATACTCATGATTTCAAGCCTCCTAGTGAATTCACTCACCACATTTTATCCTGTTGTGATACATCTTTATCTGTAGAAAGAGTTGCACACTGACATCCCCTTCATAGAGAAACTTACTGTATCCCATCATCATCATCATCATCATCATCATCCCTGTGTTTGTGCTTCCAGGGAGCAGCCGATTTTCAGCGCCCGGGCCCATGTTTTCCAGATCGACCCCACCACCAAGAGGAACTGGATCCCTGCCAGCAAGCATGCCGTCACCGTGTCCTTCTTCTATGATGCGAACCGCAATGTGTACCGCATCATTAGTGTGGGTGGCACTAAGGTGAGTGAGTGGAAATGGTGGTAACGAACTTACGCAAAAGATAGTTTGTCCCAAAAACAATACGTTTTCATGTACACATCTTTTCAACCATCAAGTATTTCTGTGGGATTTCTTTCAAAGTGGTGCTACCGTGCGTGGATACAGTGAAGCTGATGGCCTTGGCATCAAAAGAGTCTTTTCAGTTTTTGTAACAAAGATGCAGCTTCAAATAGATTCCTCAGTGGAAGCTGCACTCCGATCAAAGTTAGCTTGACAAAATATACAATAAACAAAACCGGAGTGAGTCTCAACAAATCAGCATCCAGAGCGTGTTTCTTCCAGGCCTGTGGATTTAGATTACGAGGAAGAGGCCACATCAAGCACCAGAGGGGAGGGGGAGGCGGGGGTCTATCTGATCTCTTCTTAGCACCTCTGGTGTGACCCATATTCCTGCCTCCCAGAAGGCAGTGCGGGGTGGCAGTTGGTCGTCCAACAGCCCAATCCTGCCAGGACTGGTGTCTGGCTCCACAGTAATCTTCACTGCTGCTGCCACCGTCCTGCATGTTATGTCAAACATGTCACCGCAGAAAGGCAGACGGTGGAGTTTGTGTAATCATTCGGTGGAGGAAAGGGAAGGAGGAGAGAGCTTCTTCCTAAGCTGTTGTTGGCCTGCGATGCTGGGATTTTAAATCACTTCCATTATTGTAACACTGGAGATGACGTAAAAAGGTTTATAAATAGGCCTGCTCTAATATTTTTCTCTCATGTGCTGAGGGGGAAAGAGGCGGCTTCAGCCACTTCTGTAAGAATGAGGTGATGAACTTGGTGGATGTGCTGCGACTGTGCACCTGCTGCCCTCATCGTCCACAGAAACATGGCTTTATTTTGCTTCTGCTCTGAATTTACTTTGAACAATAAAAGCTTGTAATGTTCAAAACAGGCTCAAACACGTCTCAGGGGAGAACTGGCTGGAAAATAACTGATTGCTAAAAATCCCAGAGGTGGGTTGATGCTAACGTCAGAGTAAGCACAGATAAACGCAGCTTTGTTCAATAGTGACACAAGATTAACTGGGAAGCACTCGGAGAGCACAAACCTCCACCAAGGCATAATCCAGCTGTACTGATGCTGTACGCTGAACACTGTTGCCCTCTAGTGGTGAAAGAGCAACACTGTCTCGTTAAAACATTCACACGCTATAGATCATTTTCTGGAGTTTTTCAGATAGGATCACATCCTCTGATCTTGGCCAACATGTAGTCATTTGTTCCTTGGGTAATACCATATATGTCCAACAAAAAATAATTCAAGTTAGAGATGACACTTGATAAAATTACCAACCATCTAATACTTGATGAAGTATTTCAGTCTGGATCTATCTATCTATCTATCTATCTATCTATCTATCTATCTATCTATCGTGATGAAAAATATACTGATGTATTTCATGTGTTTACTTGTGTCTGGACTCATGAGTCTTTTCATTTCTGTGTCTGCAGGCAATTATCAACTGCACTGTTACACCCAGCATGACGTTCACTAAGACGTCCCAGAAGTTTGGTCAGTGGGCCGACAGCAGGGCCAACACTGTCTACGGCCTGGGCTTTGCCACAGAGCAACAACTGCACCAGGTGAACTAAACCACAGTCAGCCACACTGCTGCTAACGTGCGCTATCTGGTTTCCTGAAGGGCATCTGTGCTGCAGTGTTTTAGGTTTTATGAAGTGAAACAGCTTCTGACTTGTCCTCTTTGGAAAAGTTTGCAGAGAAGTTCAGGGAGGTGAAAGATGCGGCTCGTCTGGCACGAGAAAAGTCGCAGGACAAAGAACTGGCCAACACGGCGCTCACCATCGCTGCTCCTCAGGTGAGCGCTGACCTCTCAGGACGACCGAGGTGGTATCAGGGAAGAAAATGAAAATGTCAAAACTTGGTCGAGTGACTTTTGCATGTGTCGTTTTAGGATTGAGGAGACAGCGAGAGCTAAGATTAGACCATCACACCTGTTTGACTTGCAGCAGTTTTACTATTAGGCAGGGCCGCTGTGATTGAATCGCAGGATGGATGGAGAGAGAGAGAGAGAAGAAAGAAAAGCAAAAGAAATATGAGCTGGGTCACTTGTCTCCGAGGGAAGTGAGGGAAACTAGGACGGTGGTGAAATGTTCCCGCGCCGCTCAGCAGTACACCACATTGACACTTTCTACACATGAGCCTCTGGACTAAAACACTGTAATGATGAAAATGTAGTCAGCTCAGGGCTTTTTGATCAATAGAGAATAATCACCCATCAGTTACATCTGCTTGGTCATGAGGAACTTGCCCATCTCCCTTTTTAATTCAACGGCTGAACAGATTCCACGTCTTCATCGATTTAAGCAACACGTCAGGAACGACAGAAAATTCCGTCAATTAATTGTCCTCGCTAAGTGGCCCCGCGCTGCATAACTGATCCGTCTGCTAAGTGCGTGATATTCTGAAAAGGTCATTATGTATTGTGCGCTTTGTGGTGACATTGTTTCTTTGTCTCTGTTTCCACCTCTGTGCGTTTCCGCTGCAGTTCTCACAGGTGAGTCATTTGTTGTTTTAAGTAGAAAAAAAATGTCAAAGCACAAAAAAAGTCTCAGATGTTCAGAGTGTGTGTACCTGCTGTGATGAGATGATAGCTCCCAAGGGATGTCTGCAAACTGAGCATTCACGCTGGCTAAGCTCTTATTTTATCAGACCCAAGCAGACGCCTGAATTATCTTAACAGTACAGCACATGTCACCACTGAGTCCATCAAGGCCTGAGATAGCAAAGAGAAAGTAATTTATTATTCTTATCTTAGGGTGAGCTGTGTATCTTCACTTGATTTCTGTGTTTTTCTTATTTGAACTTCTTTGTTGGAGTTTGAATGGGATCAGATCAGGCCGCCTCTCTGCTGTCTGAATTATCCACTTCACGTTGAGATGCTGCTGTAATGCTGTTGCTGTGTATTAGTAGAGGCCATTTACTGATGTGTTTCTCAGGACCTCTCGGATGAACTCCAGTCTCCACCGGTGATGTGTGTGAATGGACCGGAGGACAAGCTGTTCCGCAGCCAGAGCGCGGACATCACCCTGTCTTCTGAGAAGGAGCGCATTAAAAAGATGCTCTCTGAAGGGTAACTGAGTTATACACACACACACACACGCACACACACACAGAACTGAAACCAAAGATCCCACAAACACTTGCTTCTTCTTTCTTTCAGTCTCACTTTCTCTTTCAACAATCACATACTGATAGGAGCTTGTATGGTGTAGGCGTTGCATTGTAAACCCAGTTTCTCTCTGTTCTGCTCTGCTGCTCACAAAGTTCAAACTGGACACGACCGAAAGGAGAAAACTTTAAAGTTATCACATCATTAACTCACAAATATGCACAGAATTCAGCTTGAAGGGTCATTATCTGCAAAGACTGTGTACAGGAATGGATGAAGCATGAGGCCAATGCAGAAGTGCAAAAACAGTGCAATACCGCTGATGGCCACTAGATGCTGGCTCCAAAAAACTGCAAGTCCCACAAGTCATTCTGATGTCATTAGCTAACGTTAACTCTTCGTTTCAGTGATCTGGTCCATCTGAAAAATATTCAGAGTTAAGATAGGCTTCAAAAGAGGAAGATTTAGGGGCGTGGTTAGTTTGATTGACACCTCTGCTCTCCAATGATGCTCAAAATGAGTTTCATACACATTGTGCAGTGTCCTCGGGTTCAATGGTTGGATTTATCTCCTCACTCCTCCCTTCATATCTAAATATGGTCACTTCTGGCTCCAAACAACCAACATGGCGACATTCAAATGCCCTGTTAGCTTAGTCCATGCTACATACAGTCTGTTGTTATTAGCCATAAAAACTGTAATATGTCGAAAGAAATCGGAGCACAACCTTTATTAATACAGTGTTGTCAGCCACATCTCACAGGCTTCTTCAGTGGATGGAGATGTTCAGTTCTCACAGAGATAGTTCAGTTGTTATGCTGTGTCCTACCAGGTAACAAACATCTCCAACTGAGCCAACTACATATTAAAAATCTGCTGTAGATATCCAATAAATTCACCTTTTGTGAAGTTTATTTTTTATTAAATTTGTAATTTTTTTCTCATAATCGGATTTGGAAGAAATAGTGAAATATATTTATTGGTTTTCTTGCCAAGAGTCAGATGAAAATGTTCATCCCAGTATTTATGTTTGTGTGATTAATATGAAGCAACAACTATCAGTGAGGAAATTGTGCTCAGCATAAAAACCAGAGCTCAAATACAGCAAGTGGGTTGATGGATGTTGTTCTTCAGGGCAGTGTTTTTATGCCAGTCTTTATTCTAATCTAGACTAGCTAAGCTAACTCTATGAGAGTGCTATTGATCTTCTCATGTAAATGAGTGTATGTCCCAAAATGTTCCCATTCATTTAAAGACAGACACTAAGTTTACATTTGGTACAGTTCTTACTGCCCAGTCTCCACGAGAGGGATCAGGGAGCGATGCTTTAATCTAAGTTATTCTTGTGTTTTTTCCAAATTGTAACTACATTACAGACAGGATTTCATCAGACAACATACCTGCAGGTAAAATTCTGTTTTTAGACAATAATATTGTAGTGACTGCAGTCATGTAAGTATAGTTGTAACTTTTTAAGTAACAGCAGATTGTACTTCTGGTCAAACAAGTAATCTATTACCTTTTGCCTTCCCGAGTATTAACATTGCATTTCTTACTTTGGTGTCATTCTATTTGTTAAAATCTCCTGGAAATGAAGAGACCATTGTTGAGGTGTTGACATTACATCAGATAAGGCCTCCAAACTTCCCTCCATTCAGTCCTTTGAGCCTCCCACGATGCTTTTATATCCTACAGTCCAATTATCATGATGGAAAAGCTGCTCTTGAATGGTTACCATGGTAAGCTGTTGCCAGGGGACCACCTCAAGCTTTCAGGATGTAGAGGGACAGAGTGAAGGATCAAAGACCGATCTTGTACACAGACTGTGCAGAATATGACATGAATTTCATTATCTCATTGTCTGTCATTCAAGTGGCATATAGGTGCGCTCATGGAGTGGGAAGAGGCTCATTGTGTTGGTGTATGCAGTGCATTGTTTACTGTGACTAAATGCATTGTATGTATGTGCATGCACATCTTAATGCTACAGTCACACAGAATCTATTGGAGTATTGGGGTATCAGCACTGTAATGGAAAAAATGGCAACAAATGCACATAAGAAGTTTTCATTGCTGCATTTGAATCTGTCATTTTGTTGCGATTGTTGCTAACAAATGTTGTGACTTTATGTTTGTTGTGCGTACAGTCAGTGTTTGATGGAGACAGTCAGCTTGTTCCTGTGCTCTGCTCTCTATACATTTAAAAGAGTGTATCTTGGCTTTGTTATGAGACCTATGATGTGACCTTCAGTCCAGGTTGTAGCCGTGCTGCTGCTGCTGCTTCAGTCCTTCACAGAGCCTCCTTAACACTTTTGCAGTGGGTTGGTGATTGTGTTAACCAGGCCATCGGTGTTGCATCATGTACCAACGTCTTGGCAGCAGCACAGTTTGCTGTTGCGACACAGCCAGCTATAGTACTCAGCCTCTCATCGCATCGCCTTACATAATACTCTGGTATAAGAGTGAACTAAGATGTTATATGTTTGTAGAATAGAAGTCTACTTATATTTACCCTGCATTACACACACACCGTCCAGTTTAACTCCACATAAAGCAGATTTATTTTGTGTAGTGAACCTCAGGGAATGGGTCCTGAGATGACCTCAACACCCATGCAGACTGTTTTCAATCCTATCACATTGACTACATCAGCAGGAGTTTGCCCAGTTTTAATTTAATCTTTTCTGAACAGTATATATATAAAACATAAATGTGTCACTGGTATTTGTGTGTTTCAGGTCTATCTGTGAGATGAACCTGGAAGCTGAGCTCTTCACTCTGCAGGACAGCAACACCAAGCTGGTTGCAGCTTTGCACGAGGCTAATGCTAATGTGGAGCAATGGAAAAAACAGCTGGCAGCGTATCAGGAGGAGACCGAAAGACTCAGAGAGCAGGTGAGTCTCTGCAGCTTTAACCCTGAAGAGCACTGAATTAGCAATGAGTCAAATCTTTACCACTGGAATTCATCATCTGAAGCTTCAATATAGTCTATTTGTCCAAAGTGCTGCTGTGTTTATATTGTCCTCATAAGCTCACACTAAATTTGAGTTATTAGATATAACCTGAAGATTGTAGGATAGTAGATCCTGTACATACACTGTATATAGAATGGATGAAGCTAATGTGTCACCAGTTGGTTTGTGGACTCGCATTTTGAAGCCAGGAGTTTGGTATTTGAACATTGCCATGTTGGTTTTTTAGAACCAGGAGTGACCATATTTGGATGTGAAGGTGTGAGGAGGCGGGGCTGACCCTAGAACCTGAGGACCCTGTCCAATGTGTATGAAAAACAAATACAATCATTAACAATAATTAGCAATGAATATGGAGGGCGGCACAGTGCAGTGGTTAGCACTGTCACTTCACAGCAAGAAGGTCGTGGGTTTGAATCCCAACGCTGTGTTTCTGCGTGGAGTTTGCATGTTCTCGTTGTGCATGGTGGGTTTTCTCCAGGTAATCCTGTTTCCTCCCACAGTCCATAGACAGGCTTGTTAGGTGAATGGATTACTGTAACTTGACCGTATGTTGTGAATGTGAGTGTGGATGGTCGTCTGTCTCTGTGTGTTAGCTCTCTGATAGACTGGTGACCTGCAGGGTGGACCCCCCATGGCTCCAGCAGACCCCTGTGACCCAATTTTGATAAAACTAGTATTAAAGATGAATGAAGAAATTTTGAATTGAAGTCCATTGGAGCAACAGTTTTTTTGGATCTATTCTCTAGTGGCCATCAGGGGTATTGCACTTTTTTTGCACTTGCACATTGGTCTCACTTTTGAGCCCTGGTTGCTGTGTCCATTTCTATATACTGTCTATGAGCCTATATTACTGCAGCCAAACACCACCATCATCACTGTGTTTACACAGTCAGTGTTGTACCTCAGTAATCTCCCCTCGGGGATCAATAAAGTTTTCTGATTCTGATCATGAACTCAGTATCAGACTCACTCTCACTCTGCTCTAATTGACTAAACTATCATGTTAATAGTTTTGATCATATTAATTATTTTTAAAGATATAAAAGACATTATTATACCCGTGGGTGCTCTGGTTTCCTCCAGTGATGTAAAGACCACTCTGGACCAGCTGCCTGCCTCCTACACAGCTCACTCTGTGTTAAAGTGTCAGAGGATGGAGGGATTTCATGGAAATCATCAACATCATTATGTTTCTATAGGAACAGTTAATAGTTGTTGAAAAGTGAGATACATCTGGTTAACGAAAAGTGAAACTGGGCCAGAGAAGCTTCTTGCATTATGAGTCCAAGACTGAAAAGTGGCTGTTCTCTCTTGTGGTTTGTGAAGTCCTTTGGCCTCCATATATAGCTCTGTAGTAACCTGCAGGGTGCAAGCTGATGGGTGAGGTCACACCTAATTATCAATTCCTGAGCTGTATATCTCTGTAACGGGAACAAACAGTGAGGCTGCAAACAAGAGCAGGGTGAGGCTGACGGGACTGTCGCTCTGTTTGCGGCTCTCTCTCTCTCTCTCTCAGCTGACTGAGGTCACGCTGCTTTTGATTGGGTCGTCCTTTTCGACACTTCATTTCCTTGGTTTGAATGTGCTCGCTCAGAAAAAGTCAGGCCGGTAACACACTCCATCATTCGTTGACGTGGTTGGGCTGCAGGTGTTTTCCCTGTAAAGCTTTAATCAAGGTGTTCTCCAATGACTTCACTATGCACATGTCACATTTCACCACAGGGGAGTTCGGTCTAAACACTGCAATCCTCAGGAGGCTTTTACACTTGAATTACTTTTCAGGTTCCAGTGGATGCAGATCCCCCGCCCTCCCTATCCCCACTCATCAATAAAAGGTGCTTTCACGTTTGCTGGGAGCCGATTCCCCCGGGAACAACCTCGCCTCAGGCTGACAATTACAAACCTCTCGGATTCAACGCTTTAATACCTTGATCCCTTTCCATTACAGCCCAGCCTTACAGTATTGATCACCACACTTTAATTCTTTAGCGCCTGTCTGGTTTTTTAACAAGAAAATGTTTTTCACCATTTTGATCCACATCAACAAATTAATTGATACCAGAGAGAACCCTGTCTCCTTTGGACCGAGCTAGTTCCCGCTATCTGAGGAAGGGGACCAGGTGGCTGAAAATGGTTCATGTCTCTGGGGCGGTATGAGAGGGAGAGGGGTTTGTAGGACAGCAATATCCTACTTGCAATGCCCCAGTTAGGAAAAAATGAAAAATCACCAGAGGGAGCTGGCATCTACTCGTTTCTCTCTTTTTTTTCCCCTCCCTTCGTTCTAGTGCTCCTCCTCGTCTCAGCCGTACATGGTTTAAAATAATCCAGCCTGTTACAGCACGCAGGGGCATTTTTAGAGGTGTCCTTCAGTTTTTTTCTAATTCATGGGGCCCTGAAATGACAATGGGTTTATTTCTTGACATGTCTCTCTCCTCAATATTATGCAAATGAAGTAGAAATGAGTTGTTACAGTCAAGAAAAATTATACGTGATCTTCAGAAGAGGTTTATAATCCTGTGCGGTGATCAGCTGATGGGCTGAGACACTGGTTTGCAGTGTAGAGTAGTTTGTTTACTTTTTGAATATATTTCATGTCTAAGCGAAAATCACTGATACTGTGCTAAAAAAAGTTTTGAAGCAAAATGTAAAAGGTTTAAGTTTCACCCAATGACTTTTAGCTTCACTATATGCGTCAGTGAAGCATAATGTTGATCTGCCAATCACTCTGTGTCCCACGACTTTGTACAGATATTTCTGGTTCATAGACGTTCATGTTCTCCCTACGATCAACTATTCATGTTTGATCTCAACCCATCGTCAGGTCTAAAATCTGTTTATTTAATTTTTGATCAGAAACCCACAAAAAAAAAATCCCTTTATGTGACTTATGTGCTAATTTGGAGGATAAATTACACTAACTTAAGATGATGGTGACAATAAACATTGAACCTACAGACCATAAGAATATTTGCATGGTTGTCATGTTGATGGTAGTTCATGTACACTGAATAATGTTGTCTTCAGCATGTTTATAATCAGCTATTAACCAGCTGTGTTCAAACTATATTCATAACTGTTATGAAGAAATTAACCAGCAGACTGTACGAAGTGCAACCTGAAAACACAGGTTGTTGTGAGGAGTCGGGTCTGACCCTTGAACCCGAGGACGCTACCCAGTGAGTATGAGAATAGAGATCAGGTCTGGTCTCAAACTAGACCACCACATCACTGATCAGAAGAGCTGACTTTATCTACTGACATCAGAAGGACTTGTGGGAAAATGTGTTGACTGAGTGTTTCAGGATTTAAAAAGCAGATTTTTGTTTTGAGGTGAGTTGGAGTCAGAGTTGTTTGGTGCCAGCGTCCAGTGTTCATCAGGAGTATTGCACTTTTTTACAGGTTTGTCTCATTTTTGAGCCCCAGGTCCATTTCTACATACAGTCTATGGCACACACTGAGTATGAGATTAGACACTTCACAGATCTGGTCTTCATCTTTAGGTTGTGTCCAGGTTGACTCCTCCGTTTTGAAGGTACCATTGCTGAAAATAAAACACACTGTGTTTCCTCTGTGTGTGTTAATGAAGTTGGACTGGGGCAGTGTGTCTGTGCCAAATGTAACACTTTCTGTGTGTGTGCAAAGCGATATCCCTTACACCAGACATTACTGAATTATGTGTGTTTTTAAAGGTGGCTGAACTTGAAGCCCATGGAGGCCATGGCCCCAGTGACCTGCTGAAGGATGAGCTGACACAGTCCCTGGAGGAGCTGGAGGCCCTGCTGAAGGCCAAAGATGAGGTATGGATACTGTTTTCATCTACACTACCGTTCAAAACAATTTGACCAATTTTACTAAAAACAAGTATCACAAAACATATGTAAACTACAACTGAACACAAACAGCAACCACAATATAAAGTTATACTGAGTAAATGTCTCTGAACCAGCAAAACATCCCCCAACCATATCTCTGCCTCTCCTGTGTCCGACAGTGGAAGAGACA
>OOFC01047874.1:42109-67839 GCA_900323345.1 Pseudochromis fuscus
AGGTATCCTACCTTTTTGTGTGTAATTTGGATGAACCAAGACATTTTCTTGTGCACTGAAAAGCAGTCGCTCTGTATAATTTAATGGGGATACAGTTTGTAGTGAACTGATTGCTGCAATTACTTTTTTTGTGGTAACTGTAATTTCTGCATTCTTTACATTAACAGGTAGAGTTGGGTTGGGAGTTTTACAGTTGTTGTTGTTGTTGTTTTTTATGTATCCAAAGCATCTAAGAATAGAAGATGTAATGCTGTAGAAGAAGAACCTAACTTGATTTATCTATTCTTCATAAATTAAATCATGAATATTTTTACTAAATTAGTCCTGGAATACTACATAAGGTGTTATGTAGTATTCATAATGTACAGAATGACTTTTATTGATTTTATTCACTGGAAAACACAGATACACTGAACCAGCAGTTATATTACACCACTATGGTTAATCTTCCATGTACTTATTGTAATAGGACAACCTCTAATGTTTTGCATGTCTTTCTCTTTGATGTAGTAAAGTAGTGATTTTGACAAGCAATACATGGTTATCTTGGGGAAAATAAATCATTTTTCAATTTGCTACATGTAACAGTGCTTTGTCTTGAATAGCTCTGTGCTTTGCCACATTGAGTCTCAGTTACACCTTTGTTTCTCTGCTCCACCACTCACATTTCTGTCTGACACCTCTCTCGTGATAGCACCTCTGACATCTTGTGTGATTTTTGTGCATCTGTGTGAAGCAGATCATGTTCTGGTTTAGCCTGGCTGCTTCTGCGTTATAGCAAATGTGGAATCCATTTTTTTCTATTGCATACCCAGTTCCTGAAAAAAGATGCTGCCTCTGTTTATCATACATTAGACACAAACAGTTTTTCCTGTTCAAAATGTCTCATTGCATCAGCTCTCCTCTTCACCCTTGCGTCCTCACTTTATGTCACACGACAATTGTGATGAATATTTATTAGGGTGTCATAGTGTCTTCTCTGAACTCAAAACAACAAATTCATCAACACAACTTGAAACGCGCTTTAATCCTTCAGGGGTTTCAGTGACGTGCAATTTCTTTACAAAGATGTGCTCAGTCTGAGGGATGTTGACTTATTTAATTAAAACTACAAAAAAGAGACTGATGATCATTGAGCTATCAGGTAATTTGGGAACCATTATATCACAATCAACAGCATTGTTGTGAGAAGCATTGAACAGTTGAGCAGAGCTGGTGTATTTAGCAGGTATTCAGAGGAATATGAAAACTCAGAGTGGAGTCAAAAATTAGCCAGAGCAGTTTATGTTTTCATAATCAGGGACTTTCTCCAGTTAATGATTAGATTTGACAAAAGGTCAATACTCCATCAAAGCTAAGATAAGGCTTCTGGGGATTTTGATATTTGGCCAATGAGGGGTTTTCCAGAGTTTCCCATCTGCATAATTGCAATCAAACACCTATTATTAACAATTGACAATTATTCAGTTCAGTGTATAATATGTAATATACGACATCTATCACACCCATATTTATAAATAAATAACTACAATCAGTTTTTTTCATGTGGAGCATATATACATATACATATACATATACATAAATAATGATATATTGTTTGCTTTAAACTTTCTTAGTAACTTGGAGTGAAAAAGCTAAATGATAAACAATATATCATTCCAGGATATATAATTCATCCTGTAGGTTCTTTTCTCAAATTACATTTAGTATATTTAATCAAGTGGACTTTCACAAATGTCTTGTAAGTTTTTAAATGTTGCTACAGTAGTATAGCATAGTGTAATAATGCCATCTGTTGCTTTGGAGGTACAGTCATACAACACATCTCTGAAAATTATGTTTGTTAGCAATTTTGGCCTAAAAACCTTTAATCTTCTAATGAGAATAAACAAAAAGTAACAATATTTTGGATGTTTGTTCAAATGTATGATAATTTTCATTTAAAGACCAACAAATCATCTTTACTCTCTTTGTTTTAATAGAGCTTTAATACAGTGTCATAAATGTAATTGAATAATTAAAGTCTTATACAAGGCTAATGAGCGCCAAGTGGTAAGGCTAATGAGTGGTAACCAAGTCGCATAGTGAGAGAAAGGCCTTTACTCACATGGGAGATGTTTGCCTTCAGGGCTCTGTGCAAGAAAGCCTTTGCAAGTGTTAGCATCATGACAGGGTCTATTTTAACTCAGCCTATAATCTTCTGACCAAACAGCACTGAAAACAAAAGCGAGGAAGACTCAGGCTTGTGTCCTTTACAGGAAAGGTACGGTAAGAAAGTCATTAGATGACAAACTAAAAATAAAACAAAAACAACAGGAAAAAGATTTAAAGTAATATTAAATTAGAAAATATTAAAATGCATACAAACAAAGGCCACTGTGCCAAGCAGATGACCCACAGAGGAACATCTGAACTGCTGTGATAGTGACTTGCCACTTGCTTGTGAGCAGTGATTATAACTGAATATTATTGATGCTTTAATACATCTGTTGCCTAGTTAAGAGGAACAGATTAATTAAATGTAGAAACAAAATATGTGTGAATATAAGAAATGTAGTGGATAGGCCACAAGAGCACAACGGTTTGGTTTCCTGTGACAGTTTGAAGTGTTGCAGGTATTTAGAGAGTCTTCTATGATATAAATTATGCACGGACAAAAAAACATAGGCAGTGACAACAACAATCATAACAAGTGTTATATTGATATATAGTGTCTCACAGGTGAAGGTAAAGAACAACCCCAAGAAAAATACAAATCTCTTCTAAATTAAATAAAATAAAATCTTAAATAGTAAATATTGCAGAGACATTTATGAAAGTAAAGGTGTAAAGTTAAGCTGACCGGTGAGAGAAGGTTTTTCACAGCGTACAACAAATAAACATTTATCATAAAGTTTGCTGTTGTGTACTTGGTTTTGTTATCACATGTTCTTGCACAATTCAAAAATGTTCTCAGTGAGTTTGTCCAAAATTTCACAACTGTGGCCTTTCCTGTAATGGACCAAAGTCTTCCATGGATCCATATCCAAACAGCATATATATACATATCTGATCCTAGAGCCTCCACTATGGGACATTTTGTGATCTATCAAGAGCTACTCACAACAGACCACAAAAGTAAGTTTAGATATGAATTTTGTAATAGAAATGGAGGCATATATGTATTCTTATATATCTGTAAATGATTTCTGGAGGATCAAATTAATGTTTACTGTTGTATTTTTTTCCTTATAGACATCCATAACCATGAAGATGCTTGTGGCAGGAATTGTTCTCATTCTAATAGTGGAAAACAATGCTCAGTGGTACAAGTTTCCAGTGGAAGCCGCTCAAGGCAAGAAACCAACAAGAATAATGTGTCTAATTTTATGTCACGTGACAATTATAGAACAAAATACACAATATATGTGACTGTTTTTCTTCTGATCAGGAGCTCGTGACATGTTGCGAGCTTATAACGACATGATAGACGCCAACTGGAAAAACTCAGACAAGTATTTTCATGCCAGAGGAAACTACGATGCTGCACAGAGAGGAGCTGGGGGCAAATGGGCTGCTGAAGTTATCAGGTGAGGTGCAAACAGTAACACTAACACTATCTCTGGATTCATGTGAAATCAGTTTGTTATAAATGTTTTGCTGTTGTACAGTTAGAGCTACTACAGTGTGTATTCCTACCTAAACTAATAAACCCTTCCTAGAAATCATGAGCTCAGAATAATACAGTAAAACTGTTTTACACTGTTTATTTACCATTCATTTCATTAATTTTGATTAATGCTATTGTCTAACCATGGGCCTTTTAATGCAAAGGTTAATTGTTTTGCCATATACTTGAGCTGAGATTCCTTTTCTATTTTCTATGCAGTGACACCAGAGAGTGGGCGCAAGAAAAGACGGGTCGTGGGGCTGAAGACTCTGCAGCCGATCAGGAAGCAAACCGTTGGGGGCGGGAGGGAGGAGATCCCAACCATTACAGACCTGAGGGTCTTCCTGAAAAATACTGAGAATCAACTGCAATGACTTCAAATAAAATGAAGAACTTTGTCTTCTTTCAAGTCATTAACACTACAGTGTTTTGTCCTGTTTGAAAGTCGTATGTGTAATTCATCTTAAACTTAGTCAGTATTTCCAAAAAATGTAACAAGGTGTAATAAGAACTGTTTACATTTATTCCTATTAGCACTAAGAAGTCCCACATCTGTTCAGTTCCAATAAAATAATACAAATGTTTGCTCCTCACATTATCCCAACAAAAGAAATAGTAAGAGGTTCAATGAACACAATACAACAGTAACAACATCATTAACTGATTACACATAAATCAAAAACATATTCATACCATTACATCTATTCCGCTTCTACAGCTTTTTGAATTCCTGGTTGGATTGACAGACATGCTAAAGGCTGACAAACATATACACACAAACAGTAATATCATATCATATCATATCATATAATATCATATATAAAGAGAGCAACCTCCGGGCAGTTGTGCTATGATCTCAGCTGTAATGTTTAGACATGGCCACATTGTGGCAGTACCGGCCTCCACCTGAAATCTAAAGCTAAAGAGGAAATGCTCTTTGTTGTGTGGTCTACCTTGTAGGGTTAGTTTGATTTCTATGAATAATAACAATATTTTGTCTCAGCATTCACTGCAATTATAATTAAGCTCAAAGCAGTGACACGTCTTTCTATAAACAGTGCTGTCAGTTTATTTTGGAGATATTTTCTACTGACAAGATATACTCTTTTTCTGGAAACACTTTTTGCTGTTGAATTTATAAAAATATTATATTTCAGTGTACTTCAGCTAATATTTCATTCACCTCTGTTATGTTAGATTAGAAGCAACTGAAAAATGTGGGCTGGTGTGTGTGAGCATCTAAAAGTCTACTGCACACCAAATCTGGTTCTGTTACTGTTATATCTGCCATTTTTGTTTCTTTAGGGCCCATACACCCAGACAGGCATTATCCAGCTGATTATGCTTCTGCTCAGTGTGAAGCTATGCAAGTCACTAATCTTAGCCTTTCAATAGGAATGATGAATGTCTTACATTAGCAGCTGTTCAGCAGGGATGGTCTGTCATATAGTTCTTCATATTATTTGTCTTCCTTTTCTTAATTAATAAATTATTCTACAGGGCATTTCCTGTGAGAAAGTTAGTTTGAAGATGACCCACAACCAGCTGTAAAAATCCACATTCAGGGGAACAAAGAAAGGCCTTTAACAAAGGGCAAATCTTATGTAGTGTAGTGCTAGTGCCATGCACACGTGATGATGGCCTAGAGATGTGTCTCCACCATTTTTTTTTGAACAGCTAATTTTGTCTCTATTATTTTTGTAAAGTATAATTGACTAACGTTATGAAAAATGGTAACTAACAAAGGAGAATGTCATGATTCCTTGTAGTTTTGGTTGTTGTGATTATGCTTCCTTTGCTTCTGGTTGTGTTTCCTGATGTTTGGATTTTCCCCTCTGTTCACTGTCTGTGTCTCCCCCTGTCTTAGTTTTTGTGTCACTGTCTTTTCCGGTTTTATTTTGGTAAGGGTTCTTCTGTGTGTTTAGTATTACTTCCTGTCCCTGTCTCTGTCTTCCTCCCTCTCTGTCTGATTGCTGGCCCTCCCCTGATGTACCTCACCCGTCTCACTGCTGTAGCTCACCTGTGACTGGTCTGCTAATCACTGCTCCCTCACAAATGCTCTCTGCCTCTTTCTTGGGTCATTACGTGTCAAATCAATCAAGAATTTCCCCTGACCTTAGATTTTTTTTCAGATTTTGGGGAATAATTGAGACCCTTGAGTAATGGCCAGCACTGGAAAAAATTTTGCTCTAAGACTCTTAATTAGTGAGATCCACCCTAATGAACTTTAAGCTAATTAGTGTTACCTGGTGAATTAAAACACCCATATCTCTAAAAGTATGGCATCTAGAAAGCTGGTTCTGGTGTCATTTTGAAGCTTATTTCCAGCCCTTTGTACTCATCTAATCAAGCTTTATTCTCAGGTCATTGAGAAAAAAGTTGTCACAAATTTTACAATCTAAACAAGAGCCAAAGAAATATATATGTTTTAATTTTCCTCAAATTCATGTCAGAGGTCAATCATGATGTAAACAAACCTCCCTGTAAATTTGATGATGGGCATTCTAACAGTTTCTGATCAATGGCTAATTATAAATGGCATGTCACCATGTCAACTTTATGAACAACAAGCCAGTGGACTCAAAGACAAATCTGAAGAAGCACTCACAGTTCCTGACACTCAGAATTTACTTTCCATCAATATAGTATCTAAGGATGTGGTCACCATCTAAGGATCTAAGGACATAAATGTGTAAATCTGATTGCTGAGACAAAAGCTCATGACCATAGGTGAGGATTGGAACATAGATCAGCAGGTAAATCAAGAGCTTTGCCTTCTGACTTAGCTCCCTCTTCACCATGACAGACTGGTTTATCATCTGCATCACTACCGACACCACCCCGATCCACCTGTTGATCTCCGGTTCCATCCTACCCTCACTCGTGAACTTAAACTTCAATCCATCATTTTCAAGCTGAGAACCATGGCCTCAGACTTGGAGATTCTGGTCTTCATCCCAGCTACTTCACACTCAGCTGACAACCGTCCCAGTGAGAGCTGAAGGTCGCTGCTTGATGAAGAATAGAGGACCACATCATCCACGAAAAGCAGAGACGAGATCCTCCCGCCACCAAACCCGACCCCCTCCACCACCCAGCTGTGCCTAGAAATTCTGTCCATAAAAGTTAAGAACTGAACCGATGACAAAGGGCAGCCCCGGTGGAGTCCAACCCTCACTACACTGTAAGACATTTCAAGCTAGTTTAACTTACAAATGCAAGTTCCCTTGCTGCCTTGAAAATGCAAGTTAAATCAATAGAAAGACTTGCTTTGTTTCAACTTATTTCACGTAGTTGAGTTAACTACGATGTTATAGTTGCCTTGACATTACAAGCATTACAAGTTGTGATTGATGATTAACTTTTGAGACCTTGTTATTTACCTCAATATTTCAAGTTAAATCAAATAATTATTGTGAACTGAAAATAAAAGTAATGTCAATTCAATGGCCAATTCAAATGAACATGTATATCTTTGTAAATTTATTTGTCAATATCAAGTTGATTTTACATCCAAATAAATGAGACACGTTTATATTACTTCCCATGATAAGTTTGGATAGTTTCAATTTCTAAATTGTTTCAGTTCTGCTGTGCAAGTTATTTCAATGATAATTTCAAGCATGTTATACTAAAACCCAGAAGGAATTCGTACACATCTTCCTGGGTTAGGGATAAACTTGCATCTTCTGATAAGTTTCACATTTGAAAACTCAATCATGACAATCAAGTCACATTCCCTAACTTGCCAAGGCTCTTTCAATTAAAGTAAATAAGTAAGTGGACATAACTAAATGGGGCAGTCATAGGAACAACAGCCCGATAACGATCCTGATCATTTGAATCAGGTGTGTTGGAAGAGGGACACATCTAAAACATGCAGGATATTGACCCTCGAGGACCAGGATTGCCCACCCCTGGTCTATGGTGTCAACCAAGACAGTCCTACAACATCCAGAGCCTTGAGATACCCAGGGCAGATCTCATCATTCCCTGGGGCAAACCGTCCAACTACATCCTCAGTTGACACCAGCACCTCTCTGTCCCCACTGTAAACAGTGTGGGTGAGTTGCTGCCTTCCCCCCCCCGAGGCGCCGGATGGTTTGCCAGAATCTTTTTGGAGGTGATCGATAGTGTAACCTTTGCTGCAGGCCCTAAACCACTTGGTTATTGGGGGTCTGTGTATAGTACTACTGTTCCCTCCTTCAGATACTTAGTGTCTTTTTGCCATTTGATTAGTACCTGTAGGTTGGGCGGGTAGTTTCTGATGAAACACAAATAAGTATTGATACAGGCCAGTATTTGACGGTGCCTCAATTTCCTCCAAGTAAGTTGGTATCTGCATTAGCAATCTGTGGGTGAGAAACATCTCACCACTCCATGAGGAGACTTGGAATAATAGGATCAGGATCTGCTATGTCAAAAGATGCAGTTGGTTTGGGATTCAGAATTCCTTCTATCTCCACTAGTACTGTGTTCAGTACTTCCTCAAAAACAAGATGACTTCCTATTGTCACCCTGAGAGCAGCGTTAATAGATCTAATTTCCTTTTCTCACATTCCCCTAAGTGAGGGGCAATTGGAGGATTGAAGAAAATTATATTTGGGATTGAGAGTTATTCTCTCAGGTGTGGATTCATGGCTGTAAGTGCATTTCTCAGCTCTTTATCTCCTGCTTTGAAGTTGGTGCCACAGTCCAAAATGGAGCTCATAAGGACGTCTTCTTCTTCAACAAAGCACCTGAGGGACATAAGGAAATAGTTCAATAGTTTTATATACCGTAAGTGAATCTGATGGTCTTACAATAGTAATCCCAATTGTTTTTCAACTCTGTGCAGTGTGCACTGCCAATACAGTCTACTCCTATTGACCAGAAGCAGGGTTTCCCTAGTGTTAGTCTGGATGCAGGTGGATCTACCATTTTTTGATAGACAGGTTTTGCATACCATTTCCTCCACTCTGTACATGACCACTGATGTTTTTTGACAGCTTGTCTGCCCCAGAGGATCCAGTAAGCATTGTATATTTTATACACAATCAGGACCTGGGTGAAGGAGACATTCATTATAATGCTTAATCAGGAGCTGTGTTACAGGATGTTTAGGATCAAGCATCATTGGATGAATAGTATCATGGTCAAGATCTTTACTCTGTCTAAGTCTGCTACCCACTTTCAGACTTAGCGGAGAGGGGAGACAGATGATTGTGTGTGGATATTTCTTTACCAGCTTTCCTTGCATGAAATTCCTCCAGGAAACTCTTAGATTGAACATGACAGCTCAGTACACGTATGTACAGTATGCCTGTGGGGTCAGAGGTTGAGTGGCAGGTTGAGGTTTTCTTGGTTTCATATGTGGCATCCATCAGGTCACCTCTGGTCTCCAGTAGGGTCGGGAGTCTTAAGACACTTCACGATTCGACTACGATTACAATTACGACTATGATTACGATTACAATTACGATTCAGGGGCTTCGATTCGATTCTAAAACGATTACCAATTTTATTTTTATTTTTTTTCAGCTTTTTCACAACATTTCTTTTTGTCTTTTTGGGAGGTAGTTAACTTAGTCCCAAAAACAGTTTTTAAGTTGGCCAACCTTGGAGCAGGTGTAGTAGGTGAGGAGGCACAGGCCGAGCCATTACAGGAGGGGAATACGTATTGGTCAACCACAATCTCAGGTAGGGGGAAGACGTTGGCCGAGCCAGAGCAGGCGATCATTCGACAACCTAGGTTCAGAAGAGGTGTTGCTGACAGATGATCCTATAGGATATGACATGTGTATAGTTATATTGTATGCTGTGCATACCTCTTGTGTATATTCCAGTTTATTTTCCTTTTTTAAATCATTTTTCTTTTGTCAGTCCTTTTGCACACTCAAAAACCTCATTTGGTATTTGGATATTTTAAAACCTTTGCACATTGGGTATTTATTGTTTTTTCTTGCTGTTCATACCCTATTCTATTCTTATTCCTATTTTATTTTTATAATGATTACTCTTTGTGTATACTTCAGGGATTACTCTTTGTGTAAGTAACAGATCACTGTGCAGAATTAATTGATTCTTTTTGTGTATAAATAACAGATTACTCTTTGAGTGTAAGTAACAGATTACTGTTTGTGCATAGGTAACAGATTTCTTGTTTGTAACAAGGACACTACTTTTTGTGTGTAAGGAACAAATTAATCTCTGTGATTAACAGATTACTGTTTCTTAAACTAACCGATTAGAGTAACAGATTACTCATTTTTTCTAAGTAACAGATTACTCTCTGTGTGTCGGGTGGGGTATGTGGTGTATTTACCAACCAGACGACTGCAGTGGGCTGGTGTTATATTATACTGGTTCCGGGGCGCCGCTGTCAGGCGCAGCGCTCCGTACGCTTTCTGTCGGAGAAGCACACAGTGAGTGATGCGCGAGCAGCCAGCTCCATCCCTCACAAATCTCAAAAGGAGGTGACTTGATCGGCATATGACATTCTCCAGGTAAGACATTGTTAAATTACAACATCAGTACGTGACCGTTAATCGTCGGTAAGCATCGACGAACCCCCGTCGTCTCCCTCCGAGGCATCCGGAGGTCGGCGGATGGATGCTGATCGCTCAGCCTGTGGATTTGTCCTCAGCATCGGTGTTAACAACAGGGCGGTGAGCTTTGACTGAAACGCTGCTCGCTTCTCATAAAGTGTGGTGTAAAATTCAGATAGCACAGTTTTTTTTTAAAGGCAACTCAGTTAAGGAGCTTGGATTCCCACCTAATGCTACAATTCTCGGTGATTCATCCATGCGCACCCGAGTCTACGCCTAAAATTATCGATTGTAGTTATATTGTGAATAGGCCTTTAGTTTTTCTTTTCATGACAAAGAGAGGCCATTCATTTTAAAGACATTCTTGATGGTCCAAATCTTTTCCAGCATCGTTTTCTTAAACGGCACCTCAGGCATCTGCAGGCTACTCAGACTTCTCTTTGTGGAAATGGCTCATTCAACCATGATATGTGCCCATTTCCTTTAAGATATATCCTATTTCCATTCCCTGTTTTACTTCTCTTGCAGTTGAATCACATATTGAGTTAAGGAAGTTGAAATCAATGAGGTACAATATTATCCTGCATCGTCATCGTAATTTTCTCCCCTTAAAATTAAGTTTTTAACACCTAAAGGTTGTGTAAGGCTTGTATGTATCTTGGTAGTGGGCTTGTGTATCCTTTAGTCACAGGGGAGGACAGTTGCTGACAGGCGCTGTTCATTGATCAGAGGGAGCAGGGCACGGGCTCACAAGGTCTGCTTTGTATCATACAGTGTCATGTCTTTAGCATCTGTCCTTGTCCAGTTATGCAGAATACATTTCATCCACTTGTGTGACATCCGTTTGGCCTGTCCAGTGTTTACAGTACAAGTCTTATTGTGTTGGGTTCTCATACAACAGCATTAGTGTTGGTGATGACAGTGAAATATGCACTGTTCAGCTGCATAAGGTTTACAAGAGTTATGTAAAATTTATAGGCTTTGCTACAGTGTAGTGTGGATTAAAATGTAAGACTTGAAGACATCTGATGTTTGGCTGCAGTTAGGTGGCATCAGTTGGGTGGCTGGATCTATGTCACATCACAAAATACAACAATAATACATTTCTTTTCCACAAAACTGAAATCAGAAGTTATCATTTGGCTTGTAAGTGTCTGATATTGAATAGATACAAAGCAATCGTGTTTGCCTGATTAAAAGAAAGAAATTGCAAACCCTGTCAAGCCCCAACAAAAAATGATATCATTGTTTGCATGTTACCCTTTATATTTGATTTATTAAGGTGATAACAAATGTAAAAATAATAATAATACTTGTTTTACAAGTGATGCAAACAAAGAGGTTAACAGAATAAAGATGGAGTTCAGTTGGGAGTGGACACCAGGCAGAAACAGACGAACAATGGCTGTGGCGCAGCTCAGGAAGAGAGTGATGACAAGGACTATAGAGGATGAGGGCAGATAGAGGAGAGTAATGCATGGCTATTACAGAAAGTGAAGGGCCCCTGGAGAGTCATGATAGAAATCTATTAGGATGCACCCTGCATGGTGACATGCCGCGACATGTTTGGAGTAGAGATGTCCAGTTTTCCACGTTATTTCCTACCTCACCTCCCACCTCTTCCTGTAAGTCTGTCCTCACTTTTCCTCGAAACTGTCCTCATGTGCATAGCTCTTTGACGTCACTGCTTTGTCTCACCCTGCGTGTAGCCTGAGATAGTTTTCTGTGTAGCACCTGCAATGAAGGACCCCTCCTGCAGCCTGCTGGGATCTTATTCATGCTGCAGTGGCAGGTTGCTAAACTGGACTCCTGGGAGAGGACCAGAATTGGGTAAAAGCCTCCTGCCCTGCTTCACAAAAAAAAAAGAAGTAATTATTTATAATGATTTGGAAATATGTGATCGAATCCTTATGCAATCAAGGGACTGTGTTCAAACAAATATCCATTTAGCAGAAATGAGTCTCCCTTAGCTTTGTGGAGGGCAGTGCCACAGGGAAATCCTTTATCCATTATATAATATCATGAGCAATATCATCTTAAAACCTTTGCTCTGTAAGCCATGGACTTGACATGCAAAACATTTACATTTTGCACTGTTATTTTGTTTGCTGTGTGTGGAGGCAGAAAAACAGACTACTATTCTTCTGAGCAAAAACACTAGAATCCAACATGAAACCTCCAGATATGGCTGCAGGGGTGGGTGTTTGATTTTCACATTCCATAAAAGTGTTATGATGGCAAAAAGGCAATTGAAACCATGATTTATGATAGGCCTCCTGAAAGATAAGTGGTGCTGCAGTGTTGTTACAGTCAATTGTATAGCTGGAGAGAACCTTTGTGTGAGCAATTAGAGCGAGCAAATCTCCATCCAACCACACTGTTGCTATGTGTTAACTAGCAAACAGAGAGGTGCTGAGGACTTACAGATAAGTGGTGGAAATAATTTGCACATCAGAGGTGAGGATTCTTATTGGTGACGATGTGGATTGTTTCTAGACGGTTTTTAACACTATCTGCAAACATGGTTGATTAACATAGGAGGAGATCCAAGCATCAGTGTTTACATTGGTACCTTGTATCCAAATTGGTAAGAGATTGCATTGGTGTGACTCAGTAATATTCTTGTATTTCAGATCACTGTGGTGCTGTCATATTGTCCTGCCCAATGTTTCATTATTTAGCGAGTATGCAGGGTTTATCTCCAGATGACATCATCACTACAGTCAGCCTCTCTACTGCCCAGCATCAAAAATATAAATCCCATAAAATACAGGGATTGAACACATATTAAATCAGTGGTCGAGAGTCCGACTAAGTTTATTTATTTATTTTTTTTGTATAGTTCTGCTCCAAAGCAAAAAACACTCACAGACTTTCTGATTACTGTCTTTTCTGATCTGAATTTGGTGCAATTAAAAATAAGTCTTAACAGTCTCCACTAATAAATATGACATTTAGAGGATTGTGCAGGTGCCTTTTAAATGTAGTTTTAAAACATTGAGAACTGGCATCTCTAAATGTACTGATTCAAAACATGCTGAACCTTCTTTTTCCTGCTGGATGTGTTTCCTAAAGTAATTTGAAATGGTGCTGTAACCTAATACATCCATAGACTGTGTACCTCAGTTCATCGTTTTCCACTGCTCAGCTTAGCTAGCTGTTCTGTTTGCACAGTAAGGACTTTAATCATCTGGTTTTTGGCTTGCCAGCAGCTGTTTTTTGTTTTTTTTAACTTTTCCTCGGAGTTTATAGACGAATCACAATTCAGTGTTCATCACAAGGCGAAATAGTTTTCTGGTTCACTTGTGGGCTTGATTACTGCATCAAAACTTAGTCAGAGCTGCAAGGACTGACTCACCATCACGCATCAGATGATGATACTGCTCCTAAGACATCCAGACGACATATTGAAGTTGACAATCATCCATAAAGTCTTTTTGTATTCAAATTCATATCCAATGATTACAGCATAATGTATGGAGAGCACACTTGATAGATTCATATTTTTCAAGATGTTCTCTCTGATAGATCTGCGAGTAATATCTAATCAAGTAAATCTCCATGCAATAAATGTACACAATGCCACGCTATGTAACATTTCCAGTCAGTTGTCTCTTAAATAAAGCATGAATATCATGAAGGAGTGGGGTCAGCCCTTGTTGTCCGGCTCTTGACGTTGTTCTAGTATCACACACATGACTATGACAGCCGTATCAGTGTTTCTCCGGTTGTTGTGACAGCGCTGTCTCCCCCCATTTTCAGATTTTCCTTGAAAGTGTGATCTGTGTTTCTGCCTCTGTCATGTTTTTTTTTTTTTTTTTAAGTTGCTCTGCTCTTTGATTTTGTAGCCAAAGCTACATATCTTACATCCTCTTGTTACTATGGATTGAATCTGACCAGCCTTTAAGTTGCCAAGCATTACTCTGAAGTGTTGGCTTTTGGCTCAGGGGTATGACTTGTTGTTGTCACTTTTTACTAACAGGTAAAAAAAACCCAACCCTGCAGAAATCCAGGTCACATTCACTCAGGCATGGTTAAGGGGACACTGTTTGGACATTTCTTTTTATTTATTGATTGTGACAGTTCTTAAAATGTGAGCCAGTTTTTGAACTGTTTTTTGATTGTTTCATTTTTCCTCTGAGTGGCCACAAAGATCAGGAGCTGCGTGATGCTTCAGCTGATGTGCGGTTGGCGTGCAAAGTTTGACGTAGTTTCTGTTCAGAGGCAAAAGAAAAGAGACAGCGCGCCACCTTTGTGCTGGTGGTAAAACAGTTAACTCCTACAACCTTCCTCAGCTGCTGCCATCATGACACATTGCCCTTCTTATGGCTTGAAATGTCAAAATGAAACTTGTCTGTACTCGCTTGACTTTTTTTATTCTACAAGTGCTTGATTTTGAAACAGCGACATCTAATCTTCAACAGCCTCAAAAAGCTCTTTGCTAAATTATAAAGATTTGTATTATTAAGAGTTGTAAGAAATACATCGTGTGTCATATTTGATCGATTTGAGTCTCTGCTGGCAATATATGAAACACCTTTATGTAGAGCTGCATCTGAAGCTGTTATTATATATTATTATATTTTAATTGAACAAATGAACAATTACAAAATAAAAAAAATAGAGGAGAGAGAGGTAGAGAGAGAGAAAGACTTCATTAAGCTGTTGCTGCTTGCCTCTAAGGGAACATAAAAAGCTTAGTATTTAGAAATGTGGGCATATTTCTAGTTGCATAACTAATTTGTTTCATAATTTATTTGTCATTGCCTGGAAAAATGCTATGGGAGGGTGTTGGTGAGATGAGACAGAGGATGCTGATCTGAACGTTGGGAGGTGTTCTCCAGCCTGTCGTTGAGGATGACTGATTTGACACCAAGATCACGAACGTGCGCACATAACAGCACTTGAAAGCAAGAAATATGCCAGGCCCACTGATCATGGCAAAGCTGCGCATATTCATTTAAATTACCAGTTACAAGACATTGGATTTTAAATAGACTTTCTGAATTTATTTTATCATTTATTCTAAAATAAGAAATATCAGGAAGCATTTTTTTTATGGGTCGAATCATGAGTGAACACATGACATATAAATTAAGTATTGTCATGTCCGAACCCCTTGAATGGGTGTTTTAAATGCCAGTTATGTAGGCAAACTGACAATTTTATACCCCATATTGATATTTGATATCAACATTGTATCAATATACTATTTTACATGAATCAGCAACTACCAGCGTAAAATGTGTTTTGTTGATTCAAAGACCAGAAGCAAATTTAACAGGAAACCCCCATTTTTTCCTCTACTGTAAACCACTTTCTCTTTTTTTTTTTTTTGCATGTCACTGTGGAAATGTGCTTTAGCACTTCATGGGACTGCACGGGGAGTGTGCTCCTTCATGCTATTCCCTCATTGAATTTATAAATATATACTTTAATCTGAAGAAATCTTTTTTTTTTTCCCCCAAGTGCAGCGGTGTCTCGTACAAACAACGAGGTGAAACATACACATCATTTCACCTCTCTTTATGGAATTAGCATGTAAATGAGTTCAAATCAGTTTCACACTCTGTGACTAAATCAGGTCACATTGGGAGGAAAGCAAAATGGCAAAGGAAGAAAGAAGGAAAGAAACCCTTCTCCCACAGTGCTTGGTGAAAGAGAAACCCATTCATAGCTGCATTAATCATGGGTGGCACTAAAGAATGGCTCCAGAGAGAGTGAGAGACGGAGAAAGAGAGGCATTGAAACAGCCTTATTCGTTAACTGGATCTGTCTGAATACCAACTGTCTCCTTTCCCTTTCCAGTTGTGTAGTCTGTGATTTAATATAAACATCTGTAAAACATACCTATGATACAGTTGTATGAATTCATTAGTGTCTTCTGGTTCTTCTAATTGTCTGAATGTGCCCTGCTTTATTCATCTGTAAGACAACACTCGAGCAAAGTTTGTTGTTTGGTCACATTTTATCCAAACAGAATCTAAATATTCCTGTCAAATCCAAATTATTTCTCTTACCTGACTGACTCCTTCAGTTCAGGTTTAAAGGTTTGTCACTGACTAAATCTATCAATAAGTAAAGTTCAAAGATAGAGTGAGATCTCTCTTTTTGTCTGAGGAAAGTCTGGCAGGGTTGTCAACTTTATGTTCACAACCTGTAGCTGCAACTACATAATGAGATGAAATAGCATCAGTGAAGAAATGTCAGGAAGGAAATATTTATTTAGATATGACGCTGATTTATCATGTAGAGTTATACTAGACAGTGTTTCTTCTTGTGTGGGAATGTTATTGGTAGAAAGGGGCTTCTGAAAAAGACAGGAAAACTTGATCATTTACCTTTAATCAGTAAGGGACTGGATCTAAAATGGAAGTCAAGTTTAATATTTATCTGTGATTTTTGTGGTAAAGGACAAAATGGTCCAAGAACATGATACATATAAACAATAAATACAGCTGCAAGTAGCACTACAGAGTCTCTACCAAAATAGGTGTGTCAGGTGTTGCAGGATATGACCATGAAGATGCTCACGTGTATGCATTAACTCGTACATACTCCACTACGCAGTGATATTCATCATAGTCTTAAATTCAGACAGAGGGTCTTATTTGTTGTCATATTATCCCACCTGCTTCTTTAAGCCTGGGCTGTTTCAGTGGAGGCCATTTTGATGACTTATTGATCTGTTAGGTTCCTTGTGATTAGCTGTTTTTAGAGAATACCACATTAGTTTGTAAGTGTTAGAGGTTTCAACATGTCTTGTTTTAATTTCCTAAATTCTTATGTAGCACATGATTAGATATTAACACTTATCCCTTTGGAGTACAAGTTCCCATCCAGAATAAGGCTGTTTGTGTTAAACAATTGTGAGATTCTTGCTGTAACACAGTAGACTGTTATTGTGGGTTCCCTCATGCTCAAACACAGCGAGTACACAGTTGTACACTGTATTTGTTTTTAATGGCAAACACAAACAGTCTACTTTGGGCTCCAGGGATCCTCCGTCCAGGAGTGCACATGATTCACACAGGCTGGCAGGGAGGCTGTGGACACAGCAGTGTCTGTAGGTCACTACTTGGCCTAAGACCCAGACCTCCAGCATGCTGCTGCATAAAAGAGCAAGAGATTGATTTGTCCATGCGCCACGCCTGGGCCACGTGCACACAGTACTGCTTTCTGGAGCTCCGTCCCACATCTCCCCCAGCAGCTGAGCCAAAGCCATACACTACGGCCACACTCACTAAATAAAGAGGAAGATGCAGGTATTCAGTATGTGTAGGATGTAACCACAAAGCTTAGACTTTCAGTGGAGCTAACAGTCGTCCTTGTTAGTTTTTAGGTTATGTTTGTGTGGGCTAGTGCTAGTGTATGTGTGACTCACATTTTCCATTTTAGGTTTCCTCCTGCTGCGCTTTGAGTCATAAGATGACTCCTGTCTCTCAGTATGCTGTCACTTATGTCGTCACTTAGGCTTATGATGCATTCACCAAGTCTGCTCATTAGCTACTGCTTTTGTTTGAGGAGCAGCATGACATTAGCATTTAGATGTGCAGAGAGCCTCACCTGCTGCTGTCATTGTAGGAGAGAGCAGACAAATTCACATCTGCTAAATTTCTTTTCTTCGCAGTGAAAGATTGCAGCTATTTCAAAGAAGCAATGTTTTCTGTACGATGCAGAGGTAAATTCATTTCCATAATGTATCGTGGTGCCGTTGTTCAAGCATGGTGAATGTAAATCAGGCTGCTCTGAGGTGCCATCCTCCGGGCCATTATTCCTGTAGTAATGCATATTTGTTGATTGACAGTGCAGATGATTGTTCATCATTTGTGTGATAAAGCTAAAGGAAAGGCAGCCAGATGGTTGTTTTATCTACAGTGTCAGACATGCTCTAAGGGAACCATGCAGACAAAAATAAATAAATAAATAAATATCAAGATGAAAAGATTTAAGTGTTCTTTTAAAACTTTCTTTGTAACTTTTTTCTTTTAAAAATGGGTTAGATTGTCAGGCTAATTACACCACACTTCCTGTTTTTTATTTTTTTCTGTCTTTTTTAGTTTGTTTTTTTACACTTTATCATTAGGAAGTTTATCTCCAGTTAGACCAGCAGTAAGTATTGCTACCCTCTCACTTCTCCAGAAGTTGCTTGGCTCTGGTGTAACAGAAATATTGATCTTAATGAACAGTACAGATTTTGACCTGTTACGCACAAGGTTCATTGAGGATTTGTTGTAGATACAGAGATCTGAAAAATCCTGAGTTAAATCTAGGAAGTTAATTCAGTGCAAAGTTTTATTATTGTTGTTTATCACTCCACGCACATGATTCAGATTAGATATCTCTGACAAACCTTCTTCTGTAGTGCTGTCGTGCAGGGCATCATTGTGTCTGACTGGTAGGAACTATTGAAGAAGTGCTTTCTTCAAGGGTTTTTCTGATGCTTGTTGCTTTTGTTGGTCTGTGGATCTGAGGTCAAATATAATGCATCATGCATCAGGACACTAGGGCGGCTTTAATATATTCTTCAGAAATGTCACATATGGTGATGGTGACATTTTAATGCTCTAACATTAAGTGCACAGTAGTTACACTGGGATTGTTTATATATCTTCAACATTTTGTTTAAATTAATTTTTGTTATGGGAAAATCTACTGAACAGAACTGAACATTTCATGTATTGAGAGAAAGGGATTTACCCAAGGACAAATGATTACATTTTGGCAGAGGTCAGACTTATACTTACTTACTACTAATACTACATACTTCACCACAAGAGGGCAGCAGTGTTCAGTCTATAGCATCAGTACAGGTGGATTATGCTTTGTGCTCTCCTGGTGCTTTCCAGTTATTAAATTCATTGATATTCTCATCTATTTCATTGTTGTTAGATACTTACTGTGTTTGTTTTTCAGTGCTTTGCAAATTTTTGGGACTGTTGAATAAAAACCAAGACTAGAGTTAACAGATCAGGGTCTAGGTTGTTAGTGTTAGTGTCTTTATATGTGTGTCAATACTGTGTCAATGCTGGTTATCGTTGAGTTTGTGATTGTTATGCTTTTTTATTCATTTATTATACCGAAGAATAGATTTTAAATGTTACGATCTAATAAACACACAGGTATCAGAGGAAAATACAGATATCTCCTTTAAAATAAGAAGATATCTGTAAACCACTGGTATCACCCATGCTGTTATCTGTTGTCCTTTATGCTTGCTGATGTGCTCAGTGACAGGAGAGACATTCAGAGTGGTGTACTGAAGAACTATTACCATCCACAAATGGCTTTCAGTTTTCTGAGAGATAAGCATCTAACCATGAATATAAAGTCAGTAGACAATAAAAATGCTGGCGTCTCACCTTAAATGCAGCTCTGCAGATTCAAAAGCTACAAACCCGTCAAGAGAGTACACACCCACTCAATGTCAACCTGGTGCTAAATGACGCTTACATCAGTGGGAAACTGAAAGCAAAAGGGAAGTCGTGCTGTCTAAGGTTGGTCTGTGTATTTAAAGAGCTATCAGTCAAGCTTTTTGCTGAGGCGTTAACCTGTTATTTGTGCCTTTACAGTTTACTCCTAATAGCTGAGAGACTCGTGTTACCACCTGTTTGTCTTTACAACACGAGCACACCTTTTTGAAGAAGTGTGTGATATATATTTATACACTACTGTTCAAAAGTTAGTGGTCACCCTACAAAAAACTATTTGACCAACTTTACCAAAAACAAGTATCACAAAACATATGTAAACTACAACTGAACACAAACAGCAACCACAACATCAAGTTATACTGAGTAAATGTCTCTGAACCAGCAAAACATCCCCCAACCATATCTCTGCCTCTCCTGTGTCTGACAGTGGGAGAGACACAAGTGTTTCCCGTCAAGTCTGAAACGTATATAATCAGAGTAAAGCACGTACAACAAGCTGGTAGATCCCTGTCTGTACATGGTCATTGTTGTCATTGGAAAACCACTGGTTTGATAGAGTGACCCCAAACTTTTGAACGGTAGTGTATTTATTTTATGTTATTCTCCAAATTCATGAAACGTTTCTGAATATTTTGTTGTGGATTTTTTTCATACTTTCATCACAAGTACATTTTAACATTATAATAATACACATACATAGTAGGGTGGTGCAGTGGTTAGCACTTGCACCTCACAGTAAGAAGGTTCAGGCCTTTCTGTGTGGCGTCTGCATGCGTGGGATTTCTCCAGGCCCTCTGGTTTCCTCCCACACTCCAAAGACATGCTTGTTGGGTGAACTGATTAGTCTAAATTGACCATAGGTGGGAGTGTGAATGGTTGTTTGTCTATGTGTTAGCCCTGCGATAGGCTGGCAACCTGCCCAGGGTGTACCCCACCTCTTGCCTCCTGCAGCTGACAGCTGGGATAGGCTGCAGCAGACCCCTGCGACCCAAATGTGGAGAAGCAGGTATAGAAGCTGACTGACATACATTGTAATGAAGGACAGTGTGTCCCTAGACCAACACTGGACATGTAGCATACAGCATTAAAGGAACTGCCAAAGCACTGCATCAGAGAGTTTCACGTACCCTCTGTTTTGGGTTGGGAAGGAATTTTAAAAAGGTCAGACGAGAGGTCCCGCACTCAACTCAAAAACAGTTCCCTGATTTGGTCTTACATGCTGAAATCGGAGCTGTCTGTGCTGACCTCTCAGCCTCGGCTGAGTTGAGGTTGGCTGAGGAATACTAAAAGGAGAATTAATAGAGGTGGGTTGGAACTGAATAGATAATGAATTTTAAAATATCATCATGAGTGTCAGCGTTCACAGCACTGCGTTGTCTTCATCCTGTTACACAGTTTGATGCAGCATGTTCTGTGATAAACCCTGAAGAGCACCAGTGGTGTTTGTTTCCTTTTAGCACTGACTGCTAGAGAGCACCAAGCATAAAGCTGCAGGTCAGGACATCCTAACTGGACTGTTTTTTTAGCCAGCAGCTTGTTTGTCTGTGCTCTGCCTTAAAGTCCTCTCATTTCATATTCTGTTCCATCTGTAGCTGCCTCAGGTCTGTAATTCAGAAAAGAGCGCTTAGTTATTGCTGTGGGACAGGAGGTCACGGCGGCATGGCAGCGAGCAACCTTGTGAAATGTTGACGGGGTGTTAATGCCAGGGAAAAGCTTATGCAAGGTTTCAGAGTGAACACGGTACTGTGAGCCTTTGCCTGTCATGACAGAGGGAGATGGGACGGAGATCAATGAGGATAGATTTCCTGCTGAAGATGTAGGTGTGCAAACGAGTCTGTTGTAGCCATCAGCTTGTTTTTATGTGTGTTTTTTTCTTGCGTGTGCACAGTTGGATGCATAGTTTGGCTGTGCGTTGGATATTCTCATTAACATGCTGCGTCTGTATCACATTCAAAGAGAATTTTTTAGAGGGAAATTTACCATCACAGTATATTTTCAATATGTTCTGGCAATACTGCATCTGACGTTTACGATGAGTTAAATGCATAATTCCTAAATAATAAAGTTAGCAACTATAGTTGGCTCTAGAAATTATGAGTTAATTAGTCAATCAAGAAAATCTATTTGCACCTTATTTGGTAATTACTAATCATATCCTGTCAGTTTTTTGTTTTGTTTTTAAGAAGAAATACCAAACTTTTGAATGAATATATCATGCATTCAGTCAAATGTTTGCTTCTGATTGCAGAAACAGAAAGCAGAAACAAAGATGGCAACTGCAGCCATTTTAAATGTCTTATTTATCTATTAGGATTTAGGCTGATACAAAAACTGCCTCACAGTGCCTGAGATAATATTCACAATAAACTTAAGAATCTTAGATTGTGACAGACTTTAGTATCTCCTCTTATTTAAAGGCTTTTTCCTGTTTGAATTGGTCCTAAGTGTGATGTGCTGAGTGTTTTGTCTTGAATACTGCAGTGTGCTGCAGTATGAATTGGACTTGTGGGACCAATACAAGCCTCAGGGCTGTATGCAAGTAGGAGGGGAGCCACGGTGAACTACAGCAGTGGTTAGACAGAAGATACACTGTCATTGTTACTACCTCTAACACAGTTGTGTTTCACATTTTTAAAAAAAGTCCTCACAAATATCAGTAATTCAACAAACAACAATTCAATTACTACGACTTTTTCTTTCTGGAGTTAAGCTTAAGGATTTAAGTCAGTCTAAGGATGCATTGAAAGTCAAAGCAATGTCATGACAAGTAAAGTATTTTTGTGTATGTGTGTGTTGTCACTCACAATAACAAAAACCCTCTGTGTTTATGAACAAAAAGTGAGCACAACACATTTTCTACAGCTGCTTTGAAAGCTAGATTATAATTTTCTGTCATGTGGGAATCATGAGCTATTCTCACATCATTTAGCACAAAACTACCACTGATGCTGTCGTCATCTGATCTTGCACCAGCCTTCATTTGCTCTCTTCAATCTGACCCTCTCACTTTCATCAGCACACCCCTCACTGGCTGTCGTGAAAGAGGCGTCACACTGACACCACCAGGGTGCATGCTGCCGGTGTGTTTTCTGGTTGATCTGATCGAACTGCTGAGTGCGAAGACCAACCTTGAGGCTGCCACAGAGGGGGGACTCCGGCCATGAGGATGAGATGTGACATGTGGCCCAGGCTTAGTGGCAGATGGTGACACCCTGCTGTCAGAGTTTGGGAGAATACAGTGGAGCTCGTGCTTCTGCTTCAGTCAGTTCACCCTGAAATCTTGACACTTTCATGTAGCCACACATCTGTCTTTACCAGAAGTTCAAGATCATCATGTTTGATCCTGATAGCAAATGGAGCAGATCATACGACAGATGTTGCTCATAACTGTTTACATTTGTTTTGTACGTTTTGACATATTAATTGCCCTTTTTATATAAAACCTTTTAGCATTTTTGGTAGAATTAAATTGAAATGACCACAGTGAGACCAGTACAACTTTTGCCTTAATAAACTGGGTTAGGAAAAAATTACATTCAATATGATATGACTCAAATGATAAAAAAAAAAACTTAAATCAGAATTTTACTATAGCTTTTCAGAAAGTTAAGATCAAATTTTATGTGTATACAAAATATTTATCTAATAAATGTTTATTTTAAAAACTATGCCATTTTGAACCAAATCTATCTGGTGTAATTCAGGGATTTTCACTGTAAATCATGTGCTCCCCGGGTAAGTGTTTGTTTTCTGCGCTGTGCACATGGTGCTTGTTTCAGCTTTGTGCTGAGAGCAGGCGCTGGAAATATGTTTCTGTGGAGATGCATACAAATGCCTGTGCAAACCTACTTATGGGTTTGCCTGCGAGCAGAAGCATTTGAGCCTTTTTGCGGCATCTGTCTTTGGCATCATCTCTCACAGCACTGTAAAGTGTGGGACAGCTCATTTTGACCAACAGCAAAGACAGTTTTATTTTGCATCTGTGCCGTGGGTAAGCACATGAAAGCATGCGGATCCGATTGACCTGCAAACATAATCGTTCCGAGGACAGACTGTCACAACAAATTTTTCATCCCAAGTCATGTCCCTAAATGAGTCAAAAGAAGCTTAACAATATTTCAGACAACTTAAAACGGTGTAACAAGAGTCAACGTTCCCCAATTATTTTCCCATAGTAATGTCATTATAATAATTTTCCATACTATTATCTGTGATTAGTCGAGGGTAATATCTGTGTGGAAAACAGTGTCACTTTGAATCTGTGACTGCATGTGAACAGATTGTTATTATCCCTAGCGTGACACAGCTGCAACTATGAATTTGAGCCTTTTTTAGAGTCAGATGACAAGTGTCATTTTGTCACAATGTCACAGACCCTACAATCTGGTATGTCGTCATCCCCACCATATTTGTATGCTCATCCAGGACAAAGATCAAAGCTCAACCATTATGCTGATTTGTGTCTCTTTTATGCAATTTGACACCCAGTTTTCCCACTTTGGTGTTTTAGGCCTTAAATTGGAACAAACAGTTGAGCTGCTCTGCCTACTTATAGATATCAGTATTTTATCGTTACTGTGCTTTGGCAGGTTATTACAGTATAGTGAAGAGTGTGGGAGGGATTCTTATAGAGCCTCATTTCAGTCCTCACAAATTGGAGAGACAGTTAAAGACTTGGCAAATGGAAACAGCAGTAATGATCGGATACCGACTATCCAATGTTGTGTGCCTCTGTGTATTACTACTCTCAGACCTAAAGTGGGGAACTGCACCGACAGACATAGCAACAGTCTCTAGGGAACTCCTTACTTTCCCTGGCTGTCCACTGAGTATGGGATAGGGAGGGAAGTGTTTTCCTCGTGTCTTTAAACCATTTGTTACCATGTAATGCTGATTGACATTTACCTGTCCTTGTCAACAGTGCCAATACACTTGGCTCAGAATACTGTTTTAGTATTTTAATGCAGCCGAGACAAAGTCCATTAATTTGTATGCACACTTCCCTAGCTAACACATCTGTAATGTTTTGCTATAGATGGCTGCAGACACAAGCATAAACAAACAAAACACTAGCTGTGCAATCTTCATTTCCTCCACCAAGGAGTTTATGTTTTCTACAACATTAACAACATTAACATTATGGAAACACTTAGAACCATACCTCAGTGAATTGGTTTTTAGAGATAGCGTATTGTCCAAAAAACAAATTATTGATGTTTCGGTTAAGATCACATAGGGTGGGATCAAGTTTAAAAAAGTCACAACATCTCAGAAAATCCTTTTCTCTTATAATATGTGAACAATTAAAAAATGTATAACTTTGTCATATCATAATGACTGGCGTACAGTTGGGACTAGGCTCTAGCCTCCACCTCCCCCCCACGACCCAATTGGATAAGTAGGTACAGAAGATGGATGGATGGATGGATGGATGGATGATGGATGGACGGATGGATGATGGATGGATACAAGGATGGATGGATAAAAGGATGGATGGATGGATGGATGGATGATGGATGGATGGATGGATGGATAGAAGGATGGATGGATAAAAGGATTGATGGATAGATGGATGGATGATGGATGGATGGATGGACGGAAGGATGGACGGAAGGATGGACGGATGGATGGATGGATGGATGGATGGATGGATGGATGGATAGAAGGATGGATGGATGGATGAAAGGAAGGATGCATGGATGGATGGATGGATGGATGGATGGATAGAAGAATGGATGGATAGATGGATGGATGGACGAATGAATGGACAGATGGATGGATGGATGGATGAAAGGAAGGATGCATGGATGGATGGATGGATGGATGGATGGATAGAAGAATGGATGGATAGATGGATGGATGATGGATGGATGGATGGACGGAAGGATGGACGGATGGATGGATGGATGGATGGATGGATGGATGGATAGAAGGATTGATGGATGGATGATGGATGGATGGATGGATAGAAGGATGGATGGATGTATGGATGAATTGATGGATGGAGGGATGGATGGATGGATGGATGGATGGATGGATAGAAGAATGGATGGATGGATGGATGGATGGATGGATGGAAGGAAGGATGGATGGATGGATGATGGATAAAAGGATTGATGG
>OOFC01047875.1:9451-26004 GCA_900323345.1 Pseudochromis fuscus
AACCAAAAAAAAAAAAAAAAAAAAAAGCACAGGCAAAAGGAGTCAAATAAGAGATATTTCACCAGATGTGCAAGGAAAAACTTAGTCATCATGTTTGGTGTCATGAACCTCGTGTTTCATTTCATCTGTCATTTGATCTGAAGGCAGCGTGAGCAACAAAGCGCTTCAGATCTTGATTTAGCCGCAGTGTGTCTGCGCTTCTAAGAATAAGACGCCTGAAATGCGGGGGCGTCCGTTTGTAAACAGTTTTGTAGACGTAGCTCAGAGCAGGTCAGATAGAAGCTGGCCAAGAATGTGCTAAAGGAGCAGCGTTCCAAGGAGAAGATTCCCGGCATTCCTTCGTGGTTAAGGAGAGGTACCGGCCTTCGCAGATAGGAAGTCGTCTGTCATTGGGGGGTAATCACTTCTTGAGGAGGGTTGCAATGCCTGGAATGATTACTGTTGTTATCGGCAGTGAAACTTGGCGCAGAGGGAGCGGATGAGTTTTTATTCACTTCTGTCTCTGTTTTCTCTCTTTTTGATCAGCTTAACCGATCCACCGTGGGCCCCATGTGTTCTTCAATGCGTTCCCATTTTGCCTTTTCAGTGTAGTCCTGATTGCACACTCCCCCAGATTTAGTGGTGTATAAATGTTGACTTAAAGCTCCTTGGTATTTCTTACCTAGGGGCATTTCTAATTACTAATGGCTCATGTGTAATGATGCCTATCATGTCAGTGGTGCAACAAGGTGGATGCAATCCGTCATGCAGACTCGTGTTAGAACAACAGAGAATTCACCCAAGTGGGTTTTGTCTATGGTGGCTTGCTGTCTCCCACGCCACTTATCTGTGTTTGTTTGCAGGGTTTAGGTCCTGCAGACCTTTCAAAGTGGACTGTCTGGGTCCCTCGGTCTGGCTGTTTCTGTCCCTCTCCTCTCTTGTCTCCTTCCCTCGCTCCTCCTTCTCTTCCCTTCTTCCTGAGGACTTCAGGTGAAATGATGCCGCTACAAAAAGAGCCCGTCAACGCTTGCCCGACATGCCAAGCCAAGGGGTCTCCCCGCCTTACCTCCTCCTCCTCCTCCTCCTCCTCCTCTTCTTACTCCACCCCACCTCCACCCCCTCCCCGGATCCTTGAGAACAGGAAGTGTATCTTGTTAAGTGATGGATGGGCCCCCTGCTCTTGCTGAGAGGAAAGAAAAAAAAGCCTTTCTTTCCCTCCAGGGCAGTCAGATGAGTTTAGCAGTCTCAAAGCTGAGGGTCGGCTCTGCTTTTTGGGAGCGCCTTGGAGCCCTTGGATCCCGAGCGCCTGCAAGCCACAGGCACTTCTCCATTATGTTTGCAGGGAGAATTAATGACTGATAAAGCAGCAAGTAGCATTTTTGAACTAGAAAAAAATTCATCCATAATCAAAAGAAAAAGATCAATCCGAGCAGTGCTCACTGGAATTTCCAAGCGCGAACACACATGCTTGCGTACGTGCGTGTGTTTGTGTGGGAGCTGCTGTCTGTGTGTGAGTTATTTAGCTGGGGGTCAGCAGGTTTGTGTTGGCATGCAGCCGCCAGATACTTCCAGGGAGAGCAACTCAGGAAGTGTCCCTGGCACGTCCTCTGCATAATGCAATATGCTCTGCTGCAACTGGCTCGACCTGCTGTGACAAACAACCTCAGACTGAAGTCCCCGCTACACCCATCGCACTTCCTGCTCACAAGCTTGTGCCTCCAGTCTTCATTAACCATTAACAACAACCTTAATCCCACAGGTGTTGTATGAACGCTTTACCAGATGCATCTTATCAAGTCTCTCATGCTTACGACTTTAATTTAGGACCCCAGCTCTCAAAGCTGCCATGCATCCCTCTCCCAGCAGGTCTCCGCTTTGTACAGTGATGACGTTATTCCTCTCTGTCCGTTTTATGGCGATAGTTTGTCACTCACAGCCACCCAGCTCTCTGTAAACGAGTGGAAGAATCCAGAGACCTGAAAAACAAGAACATTTCCTCTCATGATCCATTGCTCCTTTGTCAGGCCCGGCTCTGTTGTGGTTACCTCGGGGTAGCTGCTAATGTTTGTCTCCAGTTCCCGTCTTCTCGTGTTCCATACACATATACAGGAAACACAATACATAAAAGGCAGGGAAGCTGTCCATTCCCTCTGTAAACCCGGAATTAGTTATCCAGAGAGGAAATAAAGAAAACCATAAAACTTAAAAATTTCCTCCAGGACACTTTTCAAGCAGTTGGACTTGAAGTGTAACATGCCAAAGACCATTTGGTGGTTTCTGACACAGTACCTTGATTATAGGGATGCAAGAAACATCTTTTTTTGTTACAGTTGCAGTTCCAACATTTATTCTTAACCATGGCAGACAGCAGTTGACCAGAAAATCACCTCGAGGTCTGTTTAGTTGCTGGAGCTCCTGATTACTTGATTGTAGTTCAGATGTTATGGAATAATTTAAGTTTTTTTTTTTTTTTTCTGAGAGCTTGAATTTCTTTCTGTACATTTTGGCTTTGAAATCCACAAATGTATTCTGTAATTTTGACATTGTTCAGTTATTAATAATAAGAAAACAGTGAAGATAATCTCTCAAAACCTGAGCAAACATCCTTAATATGTGTGATTATTAATCTACAGATATATTTTCTATTTATTTGCCTACTGCTGCTTAATTTTTAATTTTGAGAAAGTGGCACATATTTCGGAGTCCTGCTATTCTAAGAACTGTGGTATTTCTGTGTTGCTGAGATTTTGAGAAGACATTATCCAAATTTAACGCAAGCCCACGAGTGCTTCAGCACTGCCTGGGGATTTGGGTTAATCTCTTCATTCAAATGAATGCCTCACTTGGAGATGTCCCATTCTACCCATTAAAGAAACTGGATGATATACTGGAGATCTTCATATTCTATGTGCATATAAAACAAAGAGACTGTGAGGCTTGGAGAAGAGGTGGTGCATGTAGAGTAGTAGGAATAGCTGAGAGTTCAAAGGCTGCCCGTCCTGTCCCTCCAACCTTCACTGATCATTCTTGACGTGACCTCCTGCGTGGCTTGCGTCTGCGAGCATCTCCTGCCTCGTCTCCGCTGGCCTGGGTTTGGCCCCGCTGTGGCCTGTCTGGCCCAGAGCCAGGGGGCTCCTCTGTCCTAACAACCAGGGCTCACTCAGGACTCACTCAGTCCTCGTGGACGCACAACAATGAAACTGTGAGTTCCAGTTGATGTTTGTTTTTCTGTTGATTCCTTCTTTCCGTTGCCAATTCACAATGAGTGAAACGCATTCAGTTATTTTCCTAAACCCCGCTGTTCTCCGGCTGGTTGGCTCGTCAAGCGGTGCACACCACACCACAGCATGTCACGGCCCAGCCGAGGACAGCGAATGGAGACAGGGCATATTTGTCTGTCCGTCTGCCTGTCTGTGTTTGAGAGGCGCCTGCCACTTAATGACGTCTGACAAGCGAGACAGCGGCGGCTTCGGGTACTCAAGGACTGTTTTGGGGTCACAGAGATGTGATCTGTAGGAAGTGGAGGGTTTATCAGATAACGTCAACATTGTCTCCACGCTGACTGCCAGAAGTGGAAAACTTAAATTTCACAGTTTGCATCTCAGGCATTTGGTTCCTAGTTCTGTCTAAAGAGGCGTGCAATCAATGCAGGAGTGGAGTAGCTTTCAGTTCCTAGATCTCCACCATAACAAGGAAAGAGGTCAAAGGTCACATCCATTTTTGTGCCACCAACGGGATCCAAAAGACAGATCTGGAAAAATACGAGTGATGTGCAAAGGAAATGTTTGAACTCTGACTCGAACTATTTCACTTGTGTGTGAGAATTTGTGAAATATGATAATAAAACAGATGCTGTCCTTTTTCTGTCTTCACACAGGCACTGATGCGTCCAGGTCGACTTGACCGAATCGTCTATGTCCCTCTTCCAGACGCTCCGACCCGACTGGAAATATTTTCTCTCCAGTTCCGTAACATGCCCGTGGCTGAGAGCGTGTCGCTGGATGAGCTGGTGACTCGAACCAACAAATACTCTGGAGCAGAGGTGAGCTGCATTACATATGTTTTATTACTTTCTCTCATTAATTAAGAACAAACCAGCAATGCAACAAAATAATAACCTCCTCGGCAGAAGTAATGAAAGCAAGAGGCAAAGAAGAGATAATCTGCAACAAGGAATTTTATATAGTCATATCTAAGTATAAACCCTTGTTTGATGCTTCAAACAGGACTGAAACAGATCAAAACATTTACAGCATTGTACTGTAAATACAAATACAATACAAATCCTTTAACTGTGTCAAAATAAAAGCCCACCACAACCACTCAATTCCTGAAGTTTTATTGTGAAATATCTGTGGGCACTCTATGTTTGGGTTATCCACAGCTGTTTTTTATTGACCACAGCTCTGGCCATTATCAGAGACCCAGATTTTAATTGATTACATGTATTTATTTGAGGAAATGTGGTATTTGTTTGACAGGAAATCAATCAATAATTTCTACTTGTTTCATCCTCTGCAGACTAGTTTTGTATTATTCGTACTTCGGATGAAATGGCGATTCAAACTACAACCCTGTGTTCACTGAGATCTTCATCTTGTTTCCTGCTTCTCTCGGGGAAATAAGAAGCAGTGACTGTGTCCTGCTTTGCAGAGAGATGTTACTGTGCTTTTCCATGATGTCTGCATCGTGTCTGTGCTGTGTCACACAGCGCCCTCGTGATCTCACAGCGGACCACGAGTAGTTGTACAAACACTTCTTTGTGTGACAGATTTGTCTCTCTGCATTTGTCTGCCGCGTGATTCACGTTGTCTTCATCAGAGAAACTGCTTCTGTCCCCTATGACACAAATTACCAAAAAATCCTAAGAAATAGGGACGAGTTTGTTAAAGAGTACATCACATTTTGACTAAGTAGACTCATCTACTCACTTTAAGTTTGGGAGGTTTTATATTTGCCTTTTTACTGCCTTATGGGGAAGACTTCAAAGATTTTGAGAGATTCCTTCATCTTTTTCTTAGTTTAAGAAAAATCAGCTTTGTCTTTGATCTTCAGTTTGACCCCAAGTTCACACTCTGTTTGACGTTGCTGTAAGATGTACAGTAGATGTTTTCCACTCGATGCAAATCCCTGCTGTATATTTAGACTTCAACAGTTACGGATGTGATAGAAATGTCATGCTGGCTTTATGACAGGCTCGGAAAACAACCATTTTTTGAGCGACTCAAATGCTAGCGTGCCCCGGCAGGCTGTGAAAACACAGATTTCATTGTTGTCACAGTCGTGCTTTCTGTGTGACATGTTTGTGAGTGCTGCTGTGTACAAGAAGAAAACTCTGTGATGTGATGTTTCTTTCATTTGACTTCCTGAGATGTCACAAGAGCCACGGTTGTTTTGATCTAGATGCAGAAAAGGACCTGAAAACCTACTTTTTGGGATTTGCACATCTTAATTCAACAAAGTTTGACAGATGCTGGTTATTCTCTCAACAGAAACTTATTTTTCAGCAGCTCCTGACAGGTTTGACGTAAAGGTCTTTAGGGATCCTGAATGGCAAGTTCTACCTAAATTCCAGTGTACTTAAATTAGCTTAATAATTTAAAAAGTGGCAGTTTTACCAGGGGACGCCTCACAGTCTCCCTTTTGCTTAAAGAGCTCGTATTTTTCTTCTGCACGGACTAAAACTGGTTACTCAAGCTGCCAGTACACTTCTTCAGAAGTGTCGAAGAGCTTCAAAAACACCCTTTACTCGGTTATTTCTGATGTCAGGTTTGAGTAGGGGGCTGGGTCCAACCCTTTGTGTTATTTTCAGTTTCACATTCATAAACACTCACACTATAATTTGCTGGTACGACTGAGTGAAAATGCAAGTTTTTGTCACCATTGTTTAAACAGTGTTCAGTTTGCCATGTGGGAAAAACTGTAAGGTTTCTGGGATGGTCTTATTTGACTTAAAACCAAATAAAACAGACTGAAACAAGACCAACAAGAGTGATATAATTTTAATTTTACATGCTGGTGCTGGTATCAAAATGGACCAGAAGAGGTTCAATCATAAGGAAAACAAGTGATGTCATGATGTCAGGTATTTCCATGCACCAGTAAAACAATATGTCAAAAGAAAAGCTGCACACAACAGTATCAAAATCGTGAGTCATCTCACAAGCAAAACAGGCCAATTATTTTTTATCAAATGTGTCGAATGCAGTTTTTAAAAAAGATCCTTTTCATATTTTTGTATCTTGAATGTCTTCTAGTTTTGGTCGTTTGATTGAAGAAGACATTTAAAGATGTGGAATTGGAAAAACGTTCATTATATTTTGAAAGTTGAACCAATTATTGGATCAATCTGAAAGGTAACAAAGTTATATTTGTAATTTGGAGTCGCTGATTGTCTGGCTTGTTCTAGATAGATGCTAATGTCATCTAAAAGTGAGAAAACCACACATATATATCTTTGTCAGATATATGCATGTATTGTTTGTTTTTTTTTTCTTACTTTAACACTGATTATACAACAGGTAATCGCAAACATTCAATATAACAGAATTACTCAACATTTATTACCATATTTTTACGTGTTTAAACATGGAAACACATGGAAAGGTAAACATCAATCTGTCTTTCAGCAAACTCTGAAAACTCTCCATTATTTCTAAAATCAAGTCTGGTCAGGACGGTGAAGTATCGAGGTGTTTCTCTCTTCTCCTCTAACATCGTGATTCTCTCGAGGGCACTTTGAGGTTATCTCTGGGGGCCTCCTCATATCCTGAAAAGTACACACTCTCTCCCCGTTTCTCCACTCGGCAGCCCCCACCCAAAAACTCAGCCTAAAGCAGGCGTACACCTGGAGGAGGTATGCAGTCAGAAACCAATCCCCCGCTATCAGGTGTTGTGTTTGACATCGGGGTTTCTGGTGTAGTGTCTCATCTGTGGAATGGAGGTTTGCAGTCACTTGCCATGGACTTCTCGAAACCCCACAAAAATTCAAAGGCATGCCACAGTGGAGCTGATAAGAGTTCACGGGTGGAAAAAAAAAAACACTGGGGCTGGGGCTCACCTGTGTGTGTATTATATTTTACATACCAACGCTATAGATCAAATTAGATTAGATGAAACTTTAAACTCCCCCCTGATCACTCAGGGGAAGTTTGGAAGGAAACAGGATACAGATAAGAGAAGGACACAGTACTGAAGATAATGCTGTGTTTACAAGGAACAAGCTCCAAGGGACAAATACAGCAAATCAGAAAGTAAATAAGCAAGCGAGCGTCCAGACATGCTGTATCTGACTGATTAATGACAGCTTGACTGCTCCTTTACTTGTGCCATGGCTCTGGCACAGAGGCTGATGTATTGAGGCAGGAAGGAATTTCAATTTTGCCATTTTTATAAAAACAAAAAAATCATTTGCACTTAAAAAAACCCAACAAAAAACACGGTTGGACACCACAAACATCAGAAAATAAAACTCATAGACGTACAGAAATTTCCATAATTAAAATATAGCTTGTATTACAATTTGTTTTATTAAATAATACGTATTAGTATTTTTTAAGTGTGGTTGTTGTGTTTTGTACCTCAGGAACTCACTAGTCAGCTAATGTGCAGTACATCTCACTCAGTAATACCTGTGTATATTGTTAAACTGCAGTTGTTGTTGATGCAGTTTTTAATATTATGAACTTTGCATTCAAATCTGCAGCCATTTGTTAAATTAACTTCCACATGCTGCTTTGATTTGAACACAATGGTCCAAAAATGTATATGTGTAAAAATCTTCTATATAAAAAAGGAAAACAGTGGAAACAGGACAAAAAAATCCAAAAATGGAAAACGCAAATGAAAGATAATAGCAGGTATGACAGTGATAGATACGATGATGGTGATCATCACATCTTCACTTCCAGGTAGACGTAAACATGATATCTATTACCTTTTTTTTCTATGCCATACAAATTGCAATTTTGGCCAGTTTGGGATCAGACACATGAAGGAAATTCATTTTTCAGCTAAACATCTTAAATGCAGTTGTTAAAAGAATAGTCTCAATCAGAGATCTCATGTTTTTAATGCACATTATGAGACCAAACCAAAATCATCATTTCCAACCCTGTTACAGTAGAATATCAATAGATGAAGACTGCAGCAGAAAAAACAGTAATATATCTGTGTATGCTATGTTTTTCAGTTTGTATAGTGATAACCACCCAGACTCCCTGTGGAAGTTATATATAACTGTACAGACTCTCAGAGTAGCTGGACCATCTCCATGTCTGTGTGACTGAGCAGTGAGCCGTTATATTTCACTCGGTATGCTAACTGCTAATGCAGCAGGCAGCTGGGTGAGCCGCAGCATCGCTCAGCCGTGCATCAAGCTCCTGCTGCCAGGGACCGAGCTGGACGAGGAGGAGGTGGGGGGTGCTCATAAATCAACAGCGAGCTCCTTATTGAAGCTGGAAGCTGCGAAGCAGAGTCTGGTTTCAGTTTCCATATCATACACACTGTCGCTGTTGTGCTGCTTCTCGCTCTTCTTTCTGTTCTCACTTCCTTAGATTGCACTCTCGTCTTTCTCTGACTGTCGATTGGTCGGATGAAGGCTTTGCAGTTGTGTGACAAATGTAGTGGCTGGTTTTCTGTCTGATGTTTGGACCAACTTCATTGTCTTATGTCCTGCTTTTAGTGACATTGTTGACAAGATGTTGCTGCATTAAGAGTCATGAACAAGGTGGAATGGACAGTGTGGCATTGTGAGTTTGATAACCCTTCAAGAAATGTTGAGACTGAATCCAGATACCTTCATTTGGCCACAGACATCCAGCACCACAGCTTTTGGGCCTGCAGTGATATAAACAAGTCAGGAAATGTCTCAGGAAGTGTTAAATACACTTTATTACCTGCAGATATTTCACTGTGAAGAAATTAATGGTTTCTGTCCATTTAAATGCTGGAAGTGGGCTTTTATTTTGAAATGGTTAAGGGAAGGGTATGATGCAGTAACTTTAATATTTTCATTTGAAGCATCAAAACAAGATTTTGTACTAAAATATGACTAATAAACCTTATCAAATTAGAAATAAAGGCCAGCCTGCTCTTACCCTCTTCAGTTAAAGTAAATAAAGGCCCCAGACACTGTTTGAGGATTTACAGATATTATTCTATCTCTTATGACTTGAGTTTTCATGGGAAGATAGTCATCTTTTATAGTCCTATAAGAACTCTTCCCATGAAAACTCAAGGACAAGAGGATTTATTACTCAGGTTTTTGCAGATGGCGTGCACATCACTAAGGAAGTGATGCACGAACGGGCGCATTCAGCACAATTCAGTCCTCAGTCTTGGCAGTGTGACTACCTGAAGCTTTGACTTTAATTACATTCTTGGGATTTCAGACTTGTTTGAGAGGAGAGGGAGGCAGGGTCAAGAGGAGGAGGTGGGAGGAGGAGGAGATGCTGGGTCTCTCAGAAGGATGCAGTTGTTGTCAGCTCGGAGCTAGAAGCTTGTTAAAATCACCTGTCTTCCTACCTGCCCGGAGTGACATCTGGTTTCCCAACCCTCTCTCCTTCCCACTAAACCCTCCACCCACAACACACCTTTATCACACACTCAGCCCAGAAACATCGCTCCTGGCTCTTCTTCCTCCCCTCTGCCATCACTCCTCCAAACAGAAGCAACATTTGATACTGTAATCGCAGCGTTGTCACGAAGAAGAAGAAGAAGGGCTTAACTTAGCTCCCTGAAAGAAGGTGTGATGCTACTTCTCAGTCTTTCTTTTTTTCTGTTCATGATCAAGCCCTGACAGGAAAAGTCCTGGAGGATTTATTGCACCCTGTCAGATGCACCAAGTCAGTTTCATGCCTTGTTTGTAACCTTGTTGAAAAACTGAAGTACTATCAGATTTCAATACAGCGATTTTTTTATGTCAGGACTTTTCATTCCAAAATGAAGGTTTTTTGCTTTAGGGGCGAGAATGTTTTTAATTTAGTTAAAAGTGGGGAAAACATTTGACACCACAGATGCTCAGCAACAGTTTTATTTCATTAAGATATCACCAGTGTGCATTTACTCATGGTTCATCCTAAATTCTTACACAGTCCTTTTACTCTACTCTTTTTAATCCACTGTCATTATTGATCCCATTATTTCACAATCTTTGGATAGAAAAAAAAAATCTTGTGAAGATGAGGCTTTAGTGCAGCCAATAAACAAATAGAAAAGTACAGAAAGCCTTTCAGTTTCCTGAAACCCTGCAGATGCTTCCTCTTGAGAGATTTATGGCCAAACAAATGAAACCCAGTAAGGCAGCTTTTAAACTTTCTGACTCACTGCTTTGTTGCCTAAATCTTCTTAGTGAGCTGAATTGACTGAATGAAAGTGTCAGGCGTAATTTAACAAGAAGTAGGAATAAATCAATGTGTAATTTTTCAAATCAGAAACATATTAAAGACTTCAGAGAGTGCTGCCTAATTAATGAAAAGTACAAGAAAACCTGAAGAAGTTAAGACCTGAAAGCAAATATGAATCATAAATCAACTTCTGCACTCATGTTGTGATCACACAGGTGTGAAGTAGTTTTGGAGGTGAGACTCTTTTTGTTTTGTTTTTAGTTGTCATGTTTCCAACACCGAGCCCAGGATTAAGAACAGGGATACAATCTTCCTCACACGTTGTTTTGAGTCAAGTTGCCACAAGGATAGAGAAATAATTTCTGAAACATTGTTTAAAATCTGCTCCTCACTGCCTCTGTTTACTGATTGTGATATCAGTTGGTGGAAAGTATCCCTTCTTGCTGACCGAGTATGAGATAACCCTGAAAACAGCTGATATGCTTACAGAAAGGATGATGGTGTAAAGCTAAAGAGCTGTTCACACTGATTACCTGATGACTTCTACCGTTTGGTCTTCTTTCTTTAAAAAAAACATTCATATGATTGATATCCATTTCCACTTTATTATTTATTTATTTTTTTGAATACACAGGAAAATAACCAAGAGTAATGACAGTCACTGAGTGCACCACTTCCTGTACCTCCCATGTCACAGACCTCCCTGTGGGGCTTGATTGACAGGTGATCTCCATTAAGTGGAGTGCAAAAACACCCCAGCAGTGAGCACTCAGCAGATGTTGACAAGTTAAAAAAAAGAGGGTGAAACATCAGTATTTCTCCAGAGTAAGAACAGAACTGGAAGTTGCTGTTTAACATGTAGAGGTGGTGACAGTGGGTGTGTGTCCTCCCTCCAGGTCTCACGGTGTTGTAACATCCAAAGAAGCACTGGGGGGGGGAGCTGGTTGGTTGTTGAGGCATTTTAATAAAACCTCAAGCTGCAGCGTTCAGCCGTATCAGAATATCTTTGAGTTCAGCCTGCGACCTCCATGGTGGTGGGTCTCTTCCCTCCACCAAGGGAGAAGAAGGGGGGGTGGTGTTTGGTCCGAGCCCAGGTGTCTGAGATGCTTGGCTGACATCCATTCAAACTCACTGGCGCAATTGTTTTGTTAACTCTTTTTTTTTTCACACTGGCAGGAGCACATCTGTTCTGATGCAGGACGTACAAATCACGCAGATCAGCAGTCCTTCTTGACGTCAATGCGCCGCTTCATGTTCCCCCTTTGCTAGACTCGCGCGGGCCGCTCCGCTCTGCAGCTCCCTGTCAACAAAGTAACTTGAAGAAGCAGCGGTGCGTTTTAGGAACAGTTAGAGGATATTAAAGTAGTTGAGGAATGTTGATAAGGTTGTTGGTTAAACCTCCAGAAAGCCGGAGCTGAGACACGCTGACTTTGCAGAAGCTTGTTTGCAATGATTAAAAACCATAGAACGAGTTGGATCACAAATAAAGCCTTGTTATAATGACACACACACACACACAGTCGCAGGGTAAAAACCACCCTCACAGGAAGACAAATGGTTTCCTCTTAACACCTGTTGTGGTTGTGGCTGTTCCTCCTCTGGCTCTGTGTGTCGTCTGTCTGATTTATGGCCCAGTATTTGTTGTTGCAAAGATTTTTATCACCAAGGACACAAAAAATGCATCAACAAAAAACGTGTTGCTGTTTGAATAACAGTGACATTACACAATGGACAGAGTTGATATACGCCATCAATCTAGGACTGCAGAAGAGGAAGAAAAGCAAAAAGATCAGTAATCATTATCAAATAAACATGTCCGCTTTTGTGGAATGTGTGTCTGACAACGTCTGGAGTTGGCAGCGATTTTCCAAAATAGGATTTCACCTTTGGTCTCAAGCGTGTGTGTGTGTGTTTTATTTTCTGTGTGACTGACCACGGCCGCTGTCATGCTGTCACTCAGAGAGACGTAGTCGATATGGAAAACGTCGTCAACAGCTACACAAAGGCTGAGAGGAAAAAACGATTCATGTCTCCGCAACTGTTTGACTTCTGTGAAATATCTCACCTCACTTCCTCCCCGACAAGCCTTCTGCCACTTGACATTGTGAATATGTTGTTTTTAGTTGACACTGCAGGTTAAATAAAGGTTAACAAAGAAAAAACATTTCTCCCTCTGCTTCAGGCGGTGGGGCTGTTGTGGCCTCCGAAAGGCCAAATATCACAGAGAGGGGAAATGGCTCCAATTGGCCCTAATTTTACATCTTATATATATAAAGCCTTCGCTGTGGTTTATGTGCGAGTACATGGTGAGCACCAATTGAATTTTTCCTGGGAAATATGAGCCCTCGAGCGTACCCGACGTGCTGTTTCTTTTGGCCGGGCAATAAGACAGAACGTGGGTAGCGAAAGCAAAAAAAAGAAAAAAAAACAAATTGAGCAAGAAAGCAAGAGAAGAAATGTAGAAAAAGACAGAAGAGAGAGAAGAGGTGTGAAGAGAAAAACACCAAACAGAGGAGGAGAGCTGCAGACCAACCTGAAAGTAACAAAATAAAACAAGAAAAGGATATTATGGCTAAAAAGGAAACACACAGTGACAAGACCACACTGGTAATTCAGTTTCAATTCCTGGAGTCTTTACACTGTGGAGTCTTGTCTGGCAGCTGGTCAGAACCAAGAAATAATCGGCACTGAACCCATGTTTTTTTTTTTTTATTTTGTCACCTTTGGACACAGCCAGGCGAGCTGTCTCTCTCTTTGTGCTAAGCTAAGTTAACCTGGTGCTGCTGATACCTTCATATGTCCATCCATCTGTTGCAGGGCCTGTCCACCTTTGAAGAAAACAACTTTCAGTCACTTGTATCCTCCGTCTTTTTCTTTTGGTCATGACCACAAGTTTGGGAAGGGATGTGGCCCGACTGGCAAACAGAGAGCTTTGCGTCCAGGCTCAGCTCCCTCTTTAAAACCACAGCCTGCTACAGTGACGCATTACAGCTTCTGGCTGATCTGTCCTCCCCTCGCTCATGAATAAGATCCGAGATACTTAAAGTTCTCCACGTGGGCTGGATACTTTTCTTCTTACATGGAGAGGGCCATCTCTTTCCAAAAGAGGATTCACCTTCTGATCACTTCAGAAACTCATGTGCAAACTGTTGTAGTGCAGAGACATCACCTTCTGGCATCTTTCCCATGATGTAAAACTAGAAATCATCCAGAGAGCTTAAACCTCTGTGAAGACATAAACCATGTCTGATCTCCACTTAATTGTCTCATTATCATCCTGCAAGTGTGTGAAGATTTTCAACAAAACTGATTTAAGCCTCTGTCCCAAAAGGACGTTCTCCCCTCTACAGGCTGTCGACGTGCTTTTTGTGAAATTTCGAGCCTGTAGACCACCTGTAAGCACGTACAGAGGATGCTGATCATGATCAACACACTCCACAGCTTCCCACATCTTGGCAAGGATGCAAGTGTCAAGTCACACACATGGAGAGAGTATGGCATCCGCAGGTCCAACGTGCATTTTATTTAGCGGTTGTGTGAAGAAAACAATTAGTGAAAAACGTATTGTGCCCCCAAGGAGGATGCACAGTGGGAGCGAAGCTTCGTGCACACGTGGAGTATGGTGGATGTGCTCAAAATGCATGATGGAAATTGAACATCAGAGTCGACTGCAGAAATGATGAATGAAGCTCAACCTGCCTCCCACAGAAAAAACAAAGGCTCACCGTGAGCCCATTGTGTCCACACGAGCATCAGACGCAAGGATGGTGCATGGGCGTCACACTTTTGCCGTGTGGTCCACCCTTCCCATACATTGTGAGTGTGTGACGAGCACCTGCAGCAAGACTGTCGCATGTCTTCAGTTCACGAAGCCTGCGTGTCCAAAATCACATTTGTGTTGGCAAAGACATCTCATGTCGCCCTTGTGCCCCGTAAGGCACACTTACACAGTTCTTCCTCTCTCCTACCAAAGCCCTTGCAACTTTTTTTTTCTTTTACCACTGCAACCCTCACAACTCCACAGAAAAAGTAGGAGATGCATGATTCCTAAATATATGCTTCTGATTAGGACCGAGGCTGTAGATGTGATGAAGTTAGAAATATTCCTGTAATGTTTTCAAACAGGATCCCATCTTCAGACCTTGGTCAAACTTGACTAATTTGCAGCTTGGGTAACGTCCTATTCATAAGGTTTTCTGTAATGTTGCTAACAGACAGTAAAACAAGTCAACACAGGCAAAACCATAACCCTCTTTGACTGGCTGTGGAAATTTGTAAGAGTTGAAATCTATCTACATGTGTAGTTGTTATTTGGGATAATTTTGGATAAATTAAGGTGGTTAATTTGAGGGGGATCAGATCATTTCTTTATCAAAGTTCATTATAGTTTTATATATAGTGTAACAGCTGAAAATATAAAATAATCTCTGCATGTTGAATGTTCATTTTGTTGCCTTGCTAATCCACATGAATATTCATTGTACATGTACAGGTACTGTGTGTCAGAGGAAATAGGAAAAATGTAATTTTTTTCACAAGAGCTCATGACACAGGTGGAGTTTCACCTACTTTGACATTACCAAATGTACACACACATCACACACACACACTCACAGAGCTGTCTCCAGGTCACGTCAGTGTGGGCGTGTTTGGTAAATATGCCATCCCTGCCTTCCCAAGTCCAAGGAGAATGTGGAGCTTTCATTCGTCTGATTAAGGGGCGAGGACAAATATGCCCTTAAAGGCAAGGCCCAGCTCTACCCCCCACACATACACACACACACACTCAAAATGCATTAACACTATGTAGCCCCAACACAGGTGCTATCCCACACGGGTCTTTCCAAAACACAGAGTGGATAATATGACAACACTTAGACATAGAAGTGATTTGGTAGCTTGCTTCCCATTAGTGACATTATCAGCAAGTCACGCAACAGAAGAGCCTCCTACTCCTTTATGACAAGCTTTTCCTGTGTGTTTGGCAAATACTCACACACCATGTTTATGAATTTAACTTTGGTCTAAACCTTTCTGAATAATGAAGAATGATTATGTAATCAATCAGCTTCACAGTTTTTACAAATCCTTAGATCTATCTATTTACAAATTTAACGCTAATACAAATCAACACTTTATTTAGAAAAAAATCAAAGCACATGTAAATTTAAACAGGTTAAAGTTCACATTTGATTAGTTTGTTGTAAACTCACGGTTTTGTTCACTTCCAATATGTCGTCTATGCAACACAGCGTTCATGAAGGTGAATTGGAAACTGACAACTGTACCAGAAACTGAAGTCTTCTTTAAAAAACACGACTAATGTGTGCTCTTCAAGTATGAGCTGAGTTTGTGAGAGATGCTGTTCCCACCACGTCACAACATCCAATGTGTTTATAGTCGTTCTGAGCAAACACACTGAAAGATGGAGGAGTTAAAAGCTGGTTGTCATAGAGAGACATTGGTAGTGTTTGCTGTGAGGTCTACACAAAGTGAAGCAACCAGTTGAGTAACAAACACACAAAAAAAGAGGAGACCAGATTCCCATTTCTACGGAAGAATATTAGGGCCACCCCGAGAAAAAAAAATTAGAGAAGGTAGATTTTTTTTTCATCATGCACTTAAAGTCAAAATTCTATGTCGAGAAAAAAAGTCAAAATATAATGTCGAGAATAAAATCCACCCTTTATTCTTGACATTATATCTCAACTTTATTCTCAACATTATATTTCGACTTTTTTCTCGAAGTGCATGATGAAAAAAAAACTACCTCCTCTCATTTTTTTTTCTCTGGGTGGCCCTAATACTCTTCTGTACATTTCACTTCCGCACAAATGGAAAATCATGGCATTAAGTTGGAAAGTTACCGAAAATGGTCCATGAATCGTGTCATGTCTACAGATGTCTTAATAAAGTGAGGTTTGTTTAATTTAGGCAAAAATTTAAAATACATAGATGTGCAATGTGAACTAATTATGGCAAAAAACCTGCATAAAACTGAAGTTGAAATATTGATGAAATATCTTCTATTGGCCTCTATTGTCTCAGCTGTAACATATGGCGAGGAAAGCGCACACAATCCCAATTTCATCATCACAGTTTTCTATGGAAGCTAAATTCCTCTGCTCAGAGCACACACATGTCCACGTTCATCCACACACACACACACACACACACTCCGCTCTGCTATTTATGATCATGTGCCATGTTTCCGTCCCCCCCCCCCCC
>OOFC01047875.1:34915-52603 GCA_900323345.1 Pseudochromis fuscus
CACCACAAAGCACAACAGTGTGCCATTGACACATACTGGCAGCGTGAGAAAGAAAAGGCAATGAAAAAGGGAGATAATGCAAAAAAAAGAGGGGAGGAAAGTGTGAATGCTTGTGTGAGTGTGTGTGTGTGTGTGTTTGAAAAGAGGAGCAATCATACCTTCCAACAAGCTTGAGGCGAAGATAACGGAGAGCCAAACAGATGGGAACATTTTTTACCTTAAGGCTGACCAAGGACGAAGCCAACGAATTTTCACAAAAAAATAAAAGCCCCCATTTGTTCTGTGTGATTACAATTTATACAGTTTCACACAGACTTCTTGTCTGAGTATAATTGAAACGATCATCATAGACTGTGTATAGACTGGAGGAAGCTGACATGACATCACCTGTTGGTTTGTGGACTTAAAGCCAGAAGTTTTGGCATTTGAATGTCACCATGTTGGTCGTTTGGAGCCAAAAGTGATCATATTCTCAGGAGGTGGGTCTGACCTTTGAACCCAAGGTCACGGCCCAATGTGTGTGCAACTCAACTTCAGCACTGGACTCACCACACCCCTGAATATGAATCTTTTGAAGCCTAATATGTGGTTACCGTATTTTCTGGACTATGAGCGCACCTGTCTATAAGCTGCTATTGAATTTATTCGAACAGTTTCATGTGGTCCACTCTGACCGGGTCTGATGTGATGAGGCTAAATGTATCGGCGGCACGGAGCTTGCTAGCTTGTAAAAAGCTAACGAGCTTCATGCCGCCGATACATGAGCCACACCGGTGTCAAAGCGTCTGAAAAAGTAGCGGCTTATAGTCCGCAAAATACGGTAATTATGATCTTTTTCTAAGATGGGTTGACTTTAGCTAATGACATCATGTATTGACTGAGAATTTCATGACTGGATCCAGCATCTAGTGGCCATTGGGAGTATTGCACTTCTGCATCAGCCTCATTTTTGAGACCCAGTTGCTGCATCCATTTCTACACACAGTCAATGGTAGAAATATACTGTAAATGTAAATGATTTCCTCTTATATTTTTGCCCTGAAACAAACATGGTGATGATTTACCCATCTTAAAACACACATTTTTTTCATCATCAAGTCATTTTATCCCAAAATGAATGACCTGTGAATGAAAGATAACCTCGCCTGCCCCTCACTACAGATAACATCTGAAGGCATCAGTTTGGCGTTTTAGGCGTCAACAGTAACAGCATCAACAGAAGACACAAGGGAAAATAAAACAGAGGAGAAAGAGTGATGCATCAAAGCACAAAACAGTCAAAGGCTTCGATATGTTGATGGAAGATCCTTTTTCACAGAGGGAAACTTATAAAAGACAAAAAACAAAAGTTTTAACATAAAAAACTTTTCAATAAAAAAATGTAAGTGACTGATTAAATTAGTCCGTCATTTATGAAATCTAAATGTGTGATAACATTGATTAAAATTAGCCGTGACAGGTTGGTGATGATAAAATCTGAAGCAGCAATGGAGACGTCAGTCAAACTGCTCAAATCCTAAATTCTCATCACTGTCTTCAAATTTAGTTTCCACCAGCGAGAGTCCGTCACCTTCTAATTTCCTCAGTCTGGATATGATTTCTTTTTATTCTTAAAGATCGAGAGAAAAAGATAGCAGAAAGAGAAAATGGCATATTAATAGGATTAATAGAGTTTTAATGAATCGTGAAAAAAAAATCTCCCTCCAGGTTACATCATAGGCTCAAAAATAAAATGACCTCAAGAATTGATTAAGTTTTCACCTTGTGTAAAAGTTACAGGAGTCGGCTTTTGTATATGTAAAACCTATCCTGACAGCTCATTTCTGATGTTTATACCCCAATGTTTTCCACCTAAAACCATCGTGTAGACACAGAAATCTACCTTTAAAACTCACATAACCAAAATAAACTTCTATCTTTCTTTAAGATGAGCAAGAAAAAAAAACTAAAAACCCCAGGATCATAATCTCCTTATGCGCCACAAGGGGTTAAAATCATAACTGAGCTGTCAGTATAAATCAGCCCCGATGTCTTCAGTCCCTCTATTTGATTTCAAATGCTTTCCCAAGGTAGTTCCACCACACAGGAGAGAAAACTTTTTTATATCTTCAATATATTCACTTCTGTTGCAAAACCTCCAACAATTCAGTTTTATTTTTGTTTCCAAAGGTTTAGTTTGTATTTATATATAAAAAAAGGAGAGAACAAAAAGAGAGTTCTCAGGTGTGTGTTGCTGCTGATGAACATGTTTCATCTGCGCTGTTTGGAGTCTTCTGCTGTAGATGCAGGCACAATACACATTCATTAACTGATAGCAGAGGGTTGGATTGAGTAATTAGATCCAAACGGGTGACTCCCTGACGAAAATGTCAATATTAAATCGTCTGTTAGCATCAAATGTGAAGATGAGCTGATGTCTCTGATATGCAAACCACTGTCCGTCACTTATGTTCTGGTAATGTTACAGCTTGTCTCCCGTCCTCGCTCTGTAAATGCTCAGAAAAGTTCGTCCTTTGATTACCTCTGTGTGGCTGTTACCCACCAGGGTTAATTTTCCAACCATCTTGATATCCATGTAAGCAGCCATTGTTGTTTTTTTTTCATGGCTGTGTCAAGACATCCTTCTGGAAGCTGTCCAACATTTCCAGACTAGTGTCACGTGATATAACAGCTTTAAACAACAGTTCCTGACGATATGCTGCTGCCCGCCATCCACGTTACAAAGTCTCATTAACGGATAGTTTGACGCCGACCTTCAGTCAGCCGTTACTATTCCAACTTTGGTCCACAAGTTATTCACTCTGAAGTCACTGATTGGTACCGATACCTGCCATCGGCTGCTTCTAGAAGTTGCAAAGAGCCTGAGTCCTAAAGAGAGAAATATCAAGCTGAAATCTCAAAAAACAAATAGAAAAGGACACGAGGGAGAAAGAGACACTTTGATGTGCTTGTTAAAAGTTTCATCTTCGATCCCACGTCCCTCCAGATGCTTGGGATACGTCTTTCTTTCCTTTATGTAAGTTTTCTTCCACGTCGGTCAATGTGCATCATCTTCCTCTGTCTCTCCTTCATCCTCTCTAGCCCTTAATGGGTCGAGGCGGTGGCTTGCCGATCTCCACGGAGATGTTTGTGTACAGAGGATACTTCTTGACCTGAACCAGTCTGTAGGTCAGAGAGCTGATGCCGTCCTTCTTCATCGTGTTCTTCGTGTTCTGTATTTTATTGAATCTAATGGGTGGAAAGCAGAGAGAGAGAAAAATGAAGGAAGAGGATTAGATTCAGTGCACATAAAAAGAAACAATTCAAAGTATGATCTCGATTCTTGCCTGAAATCTTCTGTATGAGTGCATGCTTGTGAGAGGGAGCTACAGTATGTATGCAGCATGCATGGCTGGTTAGACACATGGAGGTCGTGTATGAATATTATGCTTCAGAGGATGCTGATAATTACAGGACTGCACAGTGGACTAGAAAACATAAATCATCAGGCATATTTCTGTTGGATTGCTTTTTTTTTTTACTCAAAAGAGAAGATGGAGAAAAAGGTCTCCTCACTCTGAAGTCCACTGCAATTTTCAGTTTCCTGTCACTCTGCCTTTATTGGGAGAAATATTTGACAAAAGGCAATCCTGGCATCTATAACGCCATCAAATAGATAATAGTTTTTTCCAACTCTGTTCAGTAATCACCTGTTGAAACACCAATGAGCAAACACTGATTGCTTTAATACTGTTACAATAACTGCAAAGTCCTGAATTTACAAGAAAATTGCAAATATTAAAGAGAGTTCAGAGGGAATTTTGTGCAATTCTGTGCAGCGTTAATGTTTTCCTGGATCTTGCAGTGATGGCTGAAAAAGAGCACACCTGCTATGTGACGCATTGACACCTTTAAAATGCAGTATGTCATGTACATACTCTCCAGAGGCACAAATGTGAAATACTTCAGAAAGCAATCGATGCAAGTTCAACAGAAATGGAAATACATTTGAGAAGCAGTGAGATGAGAAAAAAAGTGCACAGACATCAGAAGAGCTGTTTTAAAGTGCTGTAACTAGAACTCACACAGAGTAAAAAAATAATAATAATCTGCATTTAAACCTACAGGGTGTAAAGAGCCTGACGTTTGTATTGATTAAAGTTCCACAAAATCATTCAGAGTGATTGTTAAAAATCCAAATCCTCCTCCGGTTTCCTCCACTGTGCAGATCTCGACCAACAGGTGGTGCTGCAGCATTGCACTGGGCCTCAGTGAACAGCATTATCTATAACATCCGCCTAGGTTTGCCTGAATTATGCTGGAATATGCTTCCCCTGCTGGCTGTGATTCAGCAGTTACATCAGAATCTGCTGTGATTTTAGTATTAAAGATGGAAAAATAATTCACAACAGGGTGGCAGACAGTTACACGGTGCCGCCGCCGAGCTTCACTTCAGCGTGTGATGCAACCTTTGGCATTAAAACACATCCACAGCACAAAACCTTCCTGTCACCCCTTGGTCCTGTAGTAACAGTTTTTGCAGCCAGTCAGAATGGAAATGAGGCCACGAGTGTCTAACAGCATGTTTACAACACTCTTGTCTTAAAATGCCTTTTTTTGTGTTGTTGTTGGGCTGTGAACAGAGAAAGAGCTGATGTGTGCAAACAGCCCGCAGTTGAACATCCACCGTTCAAACGACAGCAGTGACTGACGACAACAAAAGATGTCTTCTTAATGATATGCTTGGACGTGCAACTGGAGTTGACACTTGAGTCCGACATGGACCAGCGAGTGTACCGATCCTTGTCGGAGCCGACTAGTGAAGATCTCTCTCCTCTTTCTGCATCACTTTCTCCTTCTGTCTCTCTCAAATCAAATCAAAAAGCACTTTATTGGCATGAATGGAAGCAGAAGAAAAAAACACTGTCAAGCATCTTTCCATTGAACACTCTAATACAATGACATATAAATAGAATTACATGTTGTGTGATTTTTCTATAAAGGATTTGGCATTTCTATCTCAAAGGAGGGGGAATTAATTTGGGAGAAAGAGCGCGAAGAAAAAGGAGAGGAAAGGAAGGAGAGGAGGAAAAGCAGTGCGTTCAAAGTGAAATGAGGGCTGGATGACAGGGAAGAAAAATGAAGGATAGATAGGCAGAGAGATAAATATGTATCTGAGAGTGACAGATGGAGGGAGATATAGTGATATTAAAAACGAAGCAATAAGAACCAGGGGAAAAAAGCGAAATCTTTGGCTGAATCTATCAAATGCTGGAGATTAAAGACAATAAATTAATCCCCACATACATATAGAGAATATTAGATGAGTGCACACCCGGCCTGTGGGCTGCTAATATACGTATCACTTCAGTCTCACTTATCTTACTTATATTTTAGAGAGTTAGAGGGCGAGACAAAGACAGTCCTACTTACATATTCATTAGCCTGATTTCCAGACGTCTGAACTGGGCTAAGTAAAGCTCTATTTTAATTCCATCGAAGGTCTCACAGGAAAAACATTTCTGGTTTAGGATCTCAACAATAGCTTCTCAAGACGGCTACTGAGGGTTATTTTGCTCTAATGGCATATTTTGAGTTGGCCCACTTGACCTTGTCGTAGAAAAGTGTCCTAAAGGAGGAGTTTAACAGTTTGGGGATATAGACGCTGCTCTATACAGTCAGCAGCTAGTTAGCTTAGAAGCTAGAAACAGTGGGAAAGCCAAAAACAGACCACTTCAAAAGCTTTGGGATGAACATTTTATATCTTGTTTAACTTTTCAGTCCAAAAACCAAAGTGTAATAATAGATAATTTGACAATGTGATTGATGAACAAACAAAATACAATGATAGGCTAGTTTTAAATGTGAAAAACCGACAAAATATGACATTATCGCAAAAGGAAACATGCATGCTAGTAAATCAGACTTGAATCTGACTTCTGCTCAAACTCCTTAAGAAGATAAAGAAATACTGACAGTGTGGGAGGTACAGTTCAACAATGTTTTCAATAATCAGTCATGTGTCCACTGCACATTTTTTTTCTTGAAGCACAAACTCATTAAATAATCTGTCTATCAGATAACTTGAAGAGCTCCTACTGCTGACACTGGTCTGCTACCAGGGGGCAGGTCAGATGATTAGCTGCTAATGCTAGTGCCTGCTCATAACCAGCCAGAGTCACATGACTCACCACACAGCTCTTCATTGATTGGATCATTTCCACACTTTTCTGGTGTGCAAGGTGCAACTTGGAAAATGTGTCTTTTTTCCTCTAAGCTACAAAGCTAAAAAAAACAAGGAATGACTGATGAAATGTATATAAAACTTACTGAATAAGGAATTATATATGTATATATACTGTACATATACTTAACATCTTTGTGTAACATTTGGCTTCGCTATGGTTTGCGCAAGGAAACTTGTAGCAAAGCAGCCCCTACTGCCTGTTATAAGAGTGTAATAACAGTACTGGTGCAGAAAAATAAAGAAAATAACAAAAAAACAATTTGATTTTGAGTTTTAATTGAGTTTTAGTGAACAACAAACATGCACATTAGTATGAATTTTAAATCAAAATAAGTAAAAAAGTCCAGGCGGACATTTGGCTTAGATGTTAAAGGGTTAAGTAAATATTAGGCTTCAAAAAGAGGGATATTTAGGGGTGGGGTTAGTTTGATTGACAGGTCTGGTCTTCAATGGGATAAGACCTGAACTACAGTTTTATACATATAGGACAGTGACCACGGATTCAAGGGTCAGACCCGCCTCCTCACTCATCCCTCCACATCCAAATATGGTCACTTCTGGCTCCAAACAACCAACATGGTGGCGCTCAAATGTCTGGTTCAAAATGTGAGTCCACAAACCACGTCGGCTTCCTCCATGCTGCTTCCAGTCTGTGGTCACAATACAGACTGGAGTCTCCATCGCTAAAATCTCAGTAAAAGAAGAGGCAAATAAAGATTCTCAGATTTCTTCAAGGGATTCAGAATAAGGAGGAAACTAAACAGGATTTTTCTCACACATCAACCCACATACACACATCCTGTGTATCTGCACTGTCCCAGGATGACAACATATGAATGGAATATTGAACAATGTTTCTGAGCAACTCATTCAATTGCAATGCACGAAGAGCTGGTTGCCAGACAGTGTGTGTGTGTGTGTGTGTGTGTGTGTGTGTGTGCTCTAACTGATACTTGCAGCCAGTGATGAATGTGCCTCTTTCTTACTTCCGCTGGCCCAATATCTCATTGCTATGCCTAACCAGCATCTCAGAAAGGGCTGAGAGAATGGACTCCTGTGTGAGAGAGTGTGCATATTTGAGTGAATGTGTATGCATATGAGTGTGTGTGTGTGTGCAGAGGAAATAGTAAACATTCATCAGACAGTCGAGACAACGCTTCCCTTGGTAAAAGCTGGACATTACGCAGGTACTCCAGATAAACTCTCCCAAAAGGCTCAATCATTAATCTGGATCTAAACAGAACGGCAGCCCCGCACTTGAAGGCAAAAAGCGTGAAACAGAAGCTTCGTTTATCTGTGTAATTGAGTGGCAGACAAGTAAAAGTGTTTTTTTAACGGTATTTCTAAAAGACAAATTGATGCTGTGGGTTGTTGCTGTGGGTGAGGTGCGGTTTCAGCTTGACTCTCATTCATGAAACTTTGATTACCTACAGTGAGAAAGCATTCATTGTTGATGCTTACAGGTGCACAAGTCACAGCGAGGTGACGTATAGCAAAAACACAGACCTCTATAGAAAACTCCTCCAGGATCGAGAGGTTAAAGGCATTTTTCAAGCTGGAAATGTAACCTTTCAAAAATCTACGTAAAGCTCTAAAGCCCTTAAAGAGATGTAACCATTCTTTACTCTACTTTTTTAGCTTATAGCTTAACTAGTTGCTAAACCTACTAATCCCAAAGGAAAACTGGAGTTTCCAGCAGTTTACATTCAACATAAACACAGGTAAAAGTAAGGAGATTTTTTCTTTGATTTGGCTTTTTAGATTTTGTAAATCTAATAAATGAATAAAAAGAACAGCTACTAAAAGACTAAAATGTAAAGGTGATGAATTATATTTCATGTCCAAAGACAGAGAAGGAGAGCAACAGTCTCCCCCCTCTCCACCCACACTGCCTGAAACCTGCCATGAGGTGGCCATCCCCCCTTTCACAGCCTCCTGATTATTCTGAGCTGCCATGCTTTATTTAAGCGCAAATCCCACGTCTTTTCAAAAGATCCTTTAAGCCGAAATTTCCGAGACATTATAATGAGTGTCCAGAAGGGTTGTAAAAATGAAGTTTGGGCCGACTAATAGGCCGCTATTTTCTGCCCCTCGCCACAGTTATGAATAATGTATCGACCCCAAATAAATAGCGTCCCTGTTGGTGTCACCTCTTATTGAAGAAGTCTGGTCCACGGACCGGAGAGAGGGAGGGAGCGCGGAGCAACCAGCAAGACGAGGAGGAAAACGAGAATTGGGTATCAATCAGACACACACTCACACACACACACACACACACAGATACATGCACCACACCCACACTTTCTTTCAGTCTAGTGGCTGATTTATTGATTTTGATGAAGGCAACTAGACTAGTCTGACCTAGCTGGCTCCCATCTCTATTGGTGTCATTTCAGCAAGCAATTACTGAGGGATCGTTGAGTCTTGCTCTCGCCCTCTGACACACACACACACACACACACACACACACACACAAATGATGGATGACACATTACACCGGTCAGGTTATTTTACACATCTTCACATTTAAGGTATCGCTGTTATTTCACAGGGTAGATTGTTAGATTGTAAGTTTAAAGTTAAAACACGTCTGACATCTTGTTTCAGCTGATGCACGCAGCAAAAAACACCTCATATCACCTCAGTAGATGTCACCCTTTGGGCTAATTTGCCATCTTTGCAGACCTGTGTCGGAGGTGGATTATATCTTTATTGGTTAGCATGAAGGAAATGAGTCAGTGTCCAAAGAAAGAGTCAAAGCCTAAATTAGTTTTCCTTCTTTAAAGGAGATATTTTATACTGGTTTTCAAGATGTTCAAGATGAAGTCTTATAGGCCCCTAGAACATGTCTGTGAAGTTTCTTGGTGAAACTCTTTGATCCTGTATTTCTGAGTATCCTCAAAAACACTCTGTATCAGCGCCACTAAGAACAGACTGTTTACCAGTGACTGTAGCTTTACTGCTCCTCTCTGTTGATCTCCACTGATGCTCCACCTGCCACTTGTTACGTAAGGACACAGTCGCTGTAACCAGGCATTTTGTTGCTGTGAGCCTAGCGTTTTGGGTGCACTCATGTCGCAGCCAAACTTCTCTTGTAACGGAGAAATCAAACATGGTGGATCCTCCAAAACTTTTCTTCCGATGCTGTGGGAGACCACGTGGGATACTCAGGAGGGGATTGACTAATGCAGCGTCTGTCAGACGCCGTCTGATAGAGTATCACTTCACAGAATATCAGGATCCAGAACGGATCATTTTACCTTCAGGCAGCTCACACAACAATGAGATGGTTTTAAAATCTCAGAGTCAGAGGGCTTGGGGGCAGTCAAATACCAACCAGTACATATAAAAGACTGTAAAAAGTGATTTTTCCACAATATGTCCCCTTTAAGCCAGTTAAAGTGTTTTTTCTTTAATCTTCCCAGTTTTTAGATCCAGAAGTCGATAGATTAATATTAAACATTTGAAAGCACTTCAAGGTCAACACCAGACAGCCTGTGAAGATCATGTGACATGACAACATGTAAAGACGTCCTTTGTTCTCCAAAAACAAGTTTGAAATTTCTGTGATACTCAGTAGCAAAAAAAATCCCAAATCATATCATAACCATTGAAAAACTGTAATTCTTTATATCAGCTGTAAAAATGTTGGGCTTAAGCTTGTGAAGCTATAAAAAACAGTGGTAAATATGTTTTATCTTCGAGCACAGTCAGTAAACTGAATGTGCCGCAGAAAGCAACCACTACAAGTGAAGTGTAAAGAGAGAAATAATGATGTCAGATTATTAAGGAACATGTGATTATATTAGGGAATAAAAATCACATAGGAGCAAGTACTGAAGATGTGGGATTGCTGTTTTTTTTTTTCTTTCAATAATGACTCATAAAAGGTTTTTAGTTTCTACTCTTCTGACATTTGCTCTCAGTTCAGACTGACCACCGTGTGATTAAACAGTTGATGAAACATATATATTACGCTGCTTTTCAGACAATCACAATCAGAGCTGGTTTCATGCCTCTTTGGCTCATACGACACAGCAGGTCTGCACTTGATGACCTCAAAACAACTTCCCCAGAACGGTCTGAATAACATCACTCCAGCACAATGGTATGCAAATGATACAATCTTGCATAAACATGACTCATTTACATCAAGAAAAATGCGGTGATCACAGTCTGGCTTTAATTCTCTGCAAAGTCTTGAACTTGGACAAACATGTTATGAAGCCATAACTCAACAGTAAACAACATCTGATGTTGTGCACGATATAAAAAGCTACGCAGGTCATCTGCGGCAACAACAAGAAAAGAGAAAAGAGAATCATCTCTCCTTGTAAATGTCATAAACATGAGTAAATATTGAGCTTGAGACTCACTGCCAGCACCTGTTGCAAAAGTCTCACCCCAGTGGATGGATTTAAACTTTCAAGAGATCTGATGTTATTTGTCTCTTTTCATCTCATTCAGACGACCTGATTAAAAAAAAATATAATAATGTATCAGATGCTCCACGTTCAGAGGCTCTGTGAAAAATTCAAACGAAGTACGTCCCAATTTGTTTGCCTGCAGCAAACACAGTCGATACTCTTTCACTCTTGTTGCCAGCAATTTCTGAATCTTCTTATAAACCAATTTAGGAGCCACGACTAAACCAGACCTCTGTGTGAACCACGAGGCAGCGCCGTGCTGTCATAATGCCGCCGCCACATAATAATGTCATAAGAGATCAAACTAAAATAATATTGGAAGAGGGAGCAGATTTCAGTATATCTTCATTCTGCCCCGGCTACAGCAGCTATCGATTTTTGTGTTGAGAGGCATCATTGCCCGGCCTATCCAGGCATGAAAACGGGGGCTCTTAGAGGAGAATAAACAGTGATAATCCACATTTAAGCAGCTTAATGTGAGGTGCTATACTCCTGGTGATTAATGTGTCTAGAAGGGCTCATCTCTGCATATTGAGTCTCATTCATCAAACCATAAAATAACACATTTATAAGGGAAGCATTTTCACGCATTTGTCTGAAAGGCAATTTAAATGGGTGTAGCCAAAAGAGCAACATTTAAGCCCCTGGGCTGTATCTCTGAAAAGCAATTTTTAGTTTATTGAAAATGTTTTGTCCTTGGCATTTTAACGTCTTCCAGTCTTTCAGTGACTCGAAAGGCCATGCTGTGGACCTCAGAGGATTGTTTTTATTTGTTTTATTTCTGCTCAGTCATCTGATACGTGCACAGATGAAGTCCCATCAGCTGGATGGTGCAAGTGCATCATTCACAAGTTTCCATGTTTATTTAACTGGCATATTAGCAGAATGTTAATGAACACTGTGAGGACAAAAACATTACTGTGGCATCTTTGAACTGCATGGATGTTATTTATTTAACACGTCCTCGTGTCTTCATGCATTTCAATGGCTTCTTCTGCATTAATCTTTTAACATTGTGTTTGGAGTGAAATGTTTTATATAGAAAAACTGCTCCTCTGTTTCTCTGCTGCTTGGTCTGCAACAACTCAAGCATAAGAAATACCTGATTTCAAAGCAGTAAAACAATGTTATTAGTTTCAGAAAGGTGTGATGTCAGGGGGATGGAGGTGTGTGTCATTTATAGTTTTTAATCAAGTTCAATAAAATGTGACAGGAGATAGACACAGAAGTGTAGCTTAACTATAAACTCAAGAAATGGTTGGTTGGAAACTTCATCTCTGACTGATAGACGCAACAACTGGGGCTATAAGTGAAGCCAATGCAGAAGTACAAACAAGTGCACTACTCCTGATGGCCACTAGATGCTGGCTCTAAAGACCTCTGGCTTCAGATGACTTCAATTAAAAAATGGTGATGTCATTAAGCTAAGTCAACTCTTCCTATTAGTGATCTGGTGGTCCATCTGAAAATCATTTCTAAATCTGAATCTCTTAATAAATCATCTATTTGTCACATATACAATCATACACAGTACAACATGCAGTAAAATGCTTTCCTGCCATTGAACCAGGGAACCTAGGCTTCAGTGTGTTGCTGATGGACACGTGGACATGTGGACAGCCAGAGCCTGGGGCTCTACCACCAACTTTACAATTTGTGGACCACATGCTCTACCACCTGAGCCACAGCTGCTCTCAAACTCAAACTTGAACCCACAACCTTTGAATCGCTTTTCAAGCTTAACTAGAAGTCCAGTGTGCTGTCCACTGTGCCACAGAGCCAACTGTCATTCAGTAGATATTAGGCCTACCTTACTTTGATTGACACGTCTACTATCCAATGAGAACTCCAGTCTCATACGCATCGGGCAGTGACCTCGGGCTCAAAGGTCAGATCCGCCTCCTCACTCCTCCCTTCATATCCATATATGGTCCCTTCTGGCTCCAAAAAAACCAACATGCAAATGTTCAAATGCCAAACTGCTGGCTTCAAAACACGAGTCCACGAATCAACGGGTGATGTCACGTTAGCTTTGTCCACTCTAGAAACAGTCTATGCTCTGACCACAGTGCATCACTTGTGGTTGTGGATGGATGGTTAGAAATCTGTAACCACAAACAGCACAGACATCACGGGGTCATGGAGTTTGTGTCGGAGCAGAGAGGTGAGGAGTTCAACCACCAAAGGTCACAAACACAAGATGCTACTTTTAAATAGTAAAATGAGAGGAACAGTACATTTAGGAACGATCTTTCTTTCCTCAGTGTTACAGCTAAATAACCTCATTTGGTCTTTCCCACGAAGATGACAACAATATGTGATATTACAGGAGCAGTGGAAGTTATCTTTTCCTCGCTCAACTCTCCCTCAGCAAATAACAGCTACTTCCAGCCAAACCCCAAGACTCAGGCTGTCAACATGCTGCCTTCAACAAAAATTGGGCACATATATCTAGAGTGCTAGTGAAGCAGTTTGTAAAGTAAGTCTTTGTAATAATGCACTTTTAAGGTGTATTAAAGGGAGTCTTTTTCCTTTCGCTTGCAGTTTCCTATGACGAGCTGCTCAGTGAGCAGCAGCAGGAGAGCTGGACGAACAGCAGGAAGCTCCCAGGTGTGAATGTGCAGTGTGAAACAAGAAGCTGCTAACAAAAAATAAAGGGCAGGAGTGCTCATTGAACCAGCACTGATTAAAGGTTAAAGTATCGTCAGCATTTAAGTCTTGCAAAATTGGATAAAGTGACAGTGGATAATGTGGACGACGATGAAAAGAGGAATCCTGATAAGATGTTATTCCTCATGTTTCCGAGCAGTATATTGCTCAGTAGCTCACACTAATTATAAAACCATGCTGTTGGTGGCTTTTCCAGCACCACATAATCATAACTCTTTCAAATGGAGATGAAAAATTCCTAAAGAAACGCCCGAGCGGTGTAGCTGTGAAACAAAAGCAGCGCGATCGATCCGAATGGAAAGCCGGAGAACGAGTTTGGACAATGATGCAGTACCTCTGTGGGTTGGGCTCGTTGTGTTTGTCTCTCTCGTGCTTAATCATTCTGTAGCGGCCGATGCGAACGTCTGGCCTGGACACCTTCATCCCATTCAGAGTGATCCTGCAACACACACAGATACAATATCTATTAGATAGAGAAAGGGAAACAAAGACAGAGCCAATGGAGGAGATGAGGAAGAAAAAACAGGCAGATTAAAGGAGAAGGACGACCAAAAGTGGGAGTACACCCTGTTATTATTTATTCATTTTATTAACTGAAGTGGTTATTTGTTGAGTAAATGAGATTAGATTTGCAATTACCTTTGTTTACAAAATGTCAGAAAACCATAAAAAAAGAGAAAAAAATTATCCAAAGTTTGTATCATGTCTGATAATGTGATTTTTCTTTTACTAAGTCGATCATTGTTTAAAGTTTGTGTATGTTTCAGAAGTGGCTCCTACAAGTTTCTTAACATATTATGTGTCTACCATGTAATTCAAAGAGGCTCTCACCTGTCAATTATTTCTATTCTAAGAAGAGAGGTGCCTCTTTAAGTGTTTTAGAAATGCAACCATAGACTGTTTATATAAATGGATGAAGCAACCAGGTCTCAAAAATGAGGCCAATGCTGTGGAAAAAAAGTGCAATACTCCCGATGGCCACTAGAGGCTGAAAACCTCTGCTTCCAATTGACTTCAATACAAAAATGGTCATTTTTAATCATCAAATGCTCAGGTAGTCCATTTTTTATTCTGATGGCTAATGTTTATCTCACACTCTAATCCACATTTACACATATTTACTAAACCTCCATGATTATAAGTTTATTGTCACTGTTACTAAGAAGAAGCTGGTAATATTCACATTTGATAAGCTGGAGTGTTTGATGTTTTTGCTTGAGGAAAAGTTGCTATTATCGAGTAAAAGTTTGAGTTCAAAGGTGATATTTTCACACTTGAGTTTAGTTTTGCTTCAACAATAATCAAAAAAATTATGAATTTTCAGCTCAGAAAAGCAAACATGAGAACACAAATACACACTTTCTTTTTCTTCTCCTCTCTTCCACAGTGTTTACCTGTGGCAGCAGAGGAAAACGTCCTTGTACTCTGCTACTGTGGATTTGTTGTCACACAGCACAACTTGTATAATTACTGTAGCTTCACCTGAAATTTGGAGGCTTGTTGGTTTTGGCTGTTCATCTTTCACACACAAAGGTTCAACCTTGTGCAGAGAGAGAGAGAGAGAGGCCATTATTTGCAATGGAAAACATTTGCAATCTCTCATAGAGCTGATTTTTAACAGATTTTCTGCCAGTTGTAGCAACAAAATTCAACTAATTAACTTTGACACTGACCTCCACAATGCAGTCCACAGAGGAAAGTGTGGTAAAAGTTCAGTTTGTTTCTGTGAAGTCCTAAAGTTATATAATGCTACTTTAAAAAAAAATCCTACTGGGACTTGAGTAAAAATTGCAGAAAAGGAGAAAGACTTGGACAAGGGTGTGAGGATAGAAATTCAATGTTGTGACGGTTTATATTCTGTTGACATCTTCAATTTGTACTCCTGGTCTGAAGCTATCAAAGAGCTATCAATCTGTCAATCCTTTCGTGTGAGGGTGAGGTTTCCCGTGTTGAGTGTTTGCCATAGACTGAATATAAAATGGATGAAGCTAACATGACATCGCCGGTTAGTTTGTGGATTCACATTTTAAAGCCAGGAGTTTGGCATTTGAACGTCGCCATGTTGGTTGTTTGGAGCCAGAAGTGACCATATTTGGATATGAAGGGAGGAGTGAGGAGGCGGGTCTGACTCTTAAACCTGAGGACACTGTCCAATGAGGATGAGACTGGAGTTGACCAGAGAATGAGCCTCCAAACCACCAGCGTCTAGTGGCCATTGGGGGTATTACACTCAAGTCAACAACTCATGTTTACGTTAAAACTAATCTGAAAAAAATCAAGTTGAAAGAAGCTGAAATGAATAAACCTGAGTTCTTTGTAGAAACATGATTCCACTGAACATCTCAGGACCTTTCACCGAGTAGATCATCTGAATACTTCAAAGTAAAACTTCTGACAAGCTGTAACTCTGGAAATTTAGTTTGCAGCCAAACAATAACCTGAAAACATCAAAGCTCCTCAGAAAAGTGAAAAACAAGCACTTCTGAGAAGAAACTCTTCTTCTGCTGTGTCGGTCCTGTGCCTGTATTTCACAAGAGAAATCAAGATGACTCATTATCGTCATTTGAAAATTCATGGAAGAGAAACTCTCCTACTACAAAGCAGCGAGGTGACCTGCAACCTTCAGATCAGCGGTGGCGGCGGCAGGAAGCAGGGAGGCGGTAGTGAGGGCTCCTTCCTTCTTTCTTCTTCTTCTGCAGATTGTGAAATGGAAACGTGTAGGTGAGATGTGAAAAACAGCATCACTTTCAGCCCCTCTGTGAAAAGTCTTGCCAGTCATTTTGGATGTCGACTTGTTGTCTTCCTGTGACAGCCCTGTAGTTTCCTCAGCCATTGATGTGGTTGAAACAGGAAGCAGAAGAGTGGCGAAGGCAGGGCCGCACGCCGCCGCTGCTCAAGAGCGACTTCATTAGGACGTATTTATGGTGTCACCACGGCGGTGAAATAATTAACGTCAGTGTTGAACTTTAAAAACATTTCACACGTCACCACCTCGGACGCAGACACATGTTGTTGTGATGGACTGATGATGATGTTTACAGATGTTTAGTCTAATCTCATATTTAATCACACACATGATGCAAAGTGTCGAATAATAAAACATGAAAACAACTTGTTTGTCTTCCTGTTTGTTTGTAATGTTTGAACCTTTACATTTATTAAAGTGAACATGTGTAATGTGATCGACAGAGATTGACTGATGTTTCTCCAGCTGCAGCAGGTTTCAGATCAGGTCGGTTTGGACCTGAATGAAGGGAAACTACAAGCAGCAGCAGGTAGGAAAATACTTTGTTTCTTCTCAAAGTGGAAATGATGCAAAAGAGTGAGATTGATTGGAGCTGGACTTCACTACAGTCCCTGTGGAAACATTGTTCTTCTATATAAAGCTGGATCCTGATGTCACAGGGAGGTTACATCACTTCACAACACTGCATCATGTCCAAAGACGTCAAACTTCCAGGATTTTATTCATTATTATTTCTTGACCCAAACATTTATTTTGTAACCAGGGGAAAAATACAACATTTAGGTAAATGCCACCAAAAAAATTATATAATTATTGTTGATGTAAAGCATTGGTTCGGGAATTACACAGATTTGTTTGGTAATTTTAAAAGATTTCAGAGGAAAAAAAATAAACATAACAAAACAAAAAAGTCGATTAAATGTGTTTTTTTCCCCCTAAAATACAGATACTAATACTACAAAAATAAACTGAAATATACAAAGTGTCTGATTTAATATAACATGAAAAACACATTTGTGTATAACCAGATTTTTTTATGTGCTTGCATAAAAGTAAAAAAATAAAAGAGTCATGTGTCATAGTTTCACAAATATTAAAACATCTAAATAAAAAAATACCAGGAACTTGGACTAAATTAACATGTTTTTATTTTAATTGTATTGTTTTAATGTGTAATTATTATTTAAAAAGTATATCATATAAAAAAATGACCCAGGACTTTGTGTAAAGTTAAAGCCACAACTGTATGTTATAAATAAAAATGATTATATTTGAACAACTGGAGTCAGTCACCAAACTGTTTCTATAGATGATTAAAAACTTCTCACACACACTGATCCACACACTGTTTCCTGTGTAATAATACTGTACATCAGGATAAGTAACCATGGAAACGTTGTACTCTAAAAGTAGAAATCCTACTTTTGATGCTTTACTTGTAATCAGCTGTTCACACTTCTGTAACTTTACTTAGTTACATTGATTACAGTATTTGTAACACTGCTGGTAACTAGTTTATCTTCTGGCTCATTTTGATTGGTTACATTTGATCTATTTATTATAATAACAGCTTCATGAAATATGCAGCGTGAGAGAAGCAGAGCAGTTTGGTAAAACCA
>OOFC01047876.1:4767-25326 GCA_900323345.1 Pseudochromis fuscus
AGATTGAAACTGTTGTGTTCTATATTATTTACTATTGTTTGGCGTGTGTGTGCGTGTGTGCATGTGTGTGTGTGTACACATAATTACAGTGATGTGTGGCCATTGACCATCCCTCCCTCCCTGTGGTGGATTTTTCACATTTCAGTTAATAATAATAATAATAATAATGGTTTGGATTTATATGGCGCTTTACTCTGGAAGTCCAGACTCAAAGCGCTCGTACAGAGACCATTATTCATTCACACCCATTCATACCGGTGGTGGTAAGCTAAGCTAGCCACAGCCCTGGGGCCTACGGCCACCACCAACCCATTCATCCAACATTCATGCAGGGCAAGGTGGGTAAAGTGTCTTGCCCAAGGACACACCGACAATGACTGGGAGGAGAGGGAATCGAACCACCGACCCTTCGGTTGGTAGACGGCCGCTCTACCACTGAGCCACTGCCGTCCCGCCAGAGTGAGGAGGCTGGTAACCCTGGAACCCAAGGATGCTACCCAGTGTGTATGAGACTAGAGTTCAGGGCTGGTCTCATTGGAGACCAAAGCTGTCAATCAAACTAAGCACGCCCCTAAATAATCCTCTTTTTAAAGGTTAATATCTACTTAATTATGAAGTTTTCAGATTAATGAAAATTATGGTTTTTGAGTTGACGTCAGTCAGAGCCAGAGTTTTCTGCAGCCAGCATCTAGTGGCTATCAGGGGTATTACATCTTTTTGCACTTCTGCATTGGCCCATTTTTTGAAACCCAGTTTGAGGCTTTGAGTTCGATAAGTTGTTAATATGAACCATGGTACTGCTCATTTGCATTTATGTAAGTAAAATGATTAACTGAAAAAAACTTTCCAATCTGTGCACTATACTTTGGTTTACTGATTACTAGGGGTGTTAAATTAGTGCATTAATAGAGATTAATTCATTACAGACATATTTAGCGTGTTATGTTAATCTAATTTTTAATCTGTGACTTAACTGTCTATATGCGACTTGCCTTTTTAAAACCATTTTATGCATTGGGCTGTTTGTGCTTTGATTAGCTCTAATTTGTGTTTAGCATAAGCTGATAGGCTCCCATTGTGGTTGGGAGAGCAGGGTGAGGAGCGGTGAGTAGCAGAGAGGAGACGTGAAGATGGAAGAACATGTGAGAGTTGTCGGTCCAATGAATAGGAATATTTCAAAATGGCACCATCGATAAAGGTAGAGTGATGTACCTTCTTTGTAAGAAGGAGTTTGCTTACCACAGAAGCAGCTCAAGTTTAGCCTATCATGTCAACGCAACCCAGCCACAGCTAACGTTAGCAGCGAAGACATTAGCAATTTAGCGAGTCATAGCAAAGCTCTTTGCCAAACTAAACTTGAGGAGAACACCCCGTGTATGAGCAAGTCTGTGACCGACAGGCTGTTGCAATACAATGTAAATGAGGAGGACTGCATCTGTTCAAGTCTGTTAATCCTTTACCTCCGAGCGTAGCCCCAGTGCTATGTCTGCACGTGTCTTTGGATTACCGTAATTTTGTCACGGTTTGCGCAATTGGAAAAATTCTAATGGTTTCTGAGAGCTGAGATGTTGCACTTTACAGTCAATATAGTGTCATTATGGTAAATTCAGTAGCACCTCTGCCAGAAGCCAGAAAAACAGCTGCTTTACGATATAATACCTGTTGTAAGAGTGTAATAACAGTGACGATGAACCAAGAACAGCAGAAAAACACAAAAACGGATTTCGAGTTGAGAGTTTAAGTGAACACAAACACTTTAATTGCACGTGAATGTTAGAGTTTGCTTGTTAAATTTTGATTTGAAATCAAAATAAGCATAAAAAGTCCAGGTGGAAACTTGAAGCCTTAAGCGGTAAAGGATTAAAAACAATACATGACTTTATAAAGCCACTTTGGTATATATCAATCTTTTGATCTGCCACAATAATTTAATACATTGAAATGAAATACTTTTCACAGCAATTTTTTGGTGAGATTAGAAAATAGATTAATTAGATAAATTAATTACAGGTCATAATTAATTAATCTCACAATTTTTTTTAATCTCTTGACAGCACTACTGATTACTTTACTTTTAAAACTGTGAAGCACTGTGTGACTCTGTGCGTGAAAGGTGCTATACAAATAAACTTTATATGCTTACTTATTCAACTTTACTGCAGCAATGTCATCAAACTTAACTCACCTCTGTTGCTGTTTGCGCCCCATGTTGGCGACTGAGACGGATCTGAGAGACCCACGTCGTTCTTGGCATAGACTCGGAAATGGTACTCAGCCCCAGGAAGGATGTTGATGGCCGTGTATGTGGTAGTGAGGAGGCGATCTGCCACAGTCTTCCACACTCTGTTGTTGGAGTCGTATTGAGAAACCACGTAGTACAGGCGGTCGTCGAGCTCCTGGTCCGGAGAGGGCTCCCATGAGACTACCACTTTGCCGTGAACGGTTTGCTCCAGCTCTACTGGACCTGGAGTCTTGGGTTCATCTGGAAACAAATTAGATATGATTCGTTACATAAAGTAGGAAAAACAGCTGCTAATTTTCCTATTTTCCAATATTTGTGCGGAACAGTTTTCATTAGGTGTTTGTGCTGTGGTGCTTAGAAAGTTTATATCATTTTACCTTACTCTATAGGCAGTGTGTTCTGTCAGGAGAACATTTGCACTGAACAGCTGCTTTAGTAACCATGTACTATTGTGCATATTTCAAAGTAAGATTATGTTTGTGTTCAGTATCAATGGGCCTCATTCACCAATATATTCATAAGTTTTTTCTTAAATTTGTTCTTCAGAAGGTACGAGAAAGACAGATTCATGAAGCGCATATGTAAACACCACACTAATCCCCATGAAAGGGCGTCAGACTGCAGGGGCGTGTAGACTACGAAGTCACAGAAAGTGACGGGAGAGCTTGACAAGTGTTAAAATGTAAACACAGCGAAGCAGCAAAGGAGGAACTGCTGCAGCAACTGAACTCCAGTGTTGTGTTGTTAATGTAAAAGACTTGGATGCAGTCATATCTGGAAGTTAATACAATATAATACATATTAGCACAAAGTAACTGTCACCAGAGGTTTCAATTTTTTTCACACTGTTCGTGGTGTAAAACCCTGTGACTTGTCCTTACCCATGACTCTAACCTCAATGTCAAATGAGGCCTCGCCCACAGAGTTTTTGGCTTTAATGGTGTAGATGGCTGAGTCAGATCGTTTTGATGAGGGAATAACGAGCTGAGACATTCCTTCAGTATTGATGATATTAATCCACGGGGATATTGGCTCATCATCCTTCAGCCATGTGATTACAGGTGGAGGTTCAGCCTGGAGATATCAGTATCAAATAAATGAGATAAAGTGTGAGGCATATGCAGTCCTGTCACTCTGTAGCTAACTCATCACTCAAGAATATGACAAGGCTGGAATGAGAGACTAAAATACGAAATACAGAAATGATTGGCATGATAGATTTAGGAGTTTTACCAGAGGAAGGATGACTCTGTATGCAAACCTGATTTTTAGGTTCATTCATACCTCGTAGCAAATTTTGACACGAGCCGAATTTCCTGCTCTGACAACAATGAAGTCCTCTGGGTCCTTAAAACAAGGTCTCACTGGATGGAAAACACACAGAACATGAAAATCAGACAGGAACAAAGGCTGCTCTGGATAACAAAGTTAAATCATTAATATTCTCAGTAAAGGATGCCACTTACTGTTGGGATTCTTTGCACACACCATTGCAGATGGAGGGCTTGGATCTCCAGCTCCTGACTCATTGATGGCTGAAACCCTGAACTCATACTCTGCTCCCTCCATGACATCCTTAACTGCATAGGTCAGACCTGAAAATGACATTAGTGGTAAGTCAACAGTAACAAAAAAAAACAAAAAACAAAAATAAGCTTGAATTCTTGTTCAATCCAAACTAGTCCTGTTATTCAGGAAATTCAGTTTGAACAAATTTCAAATGGCCCGTAATTTTTTTTGAATAAATTCAAATAAACCTTGTGACACTGACAGTTTCAAAAGTCATCTTTAACAAATTGCCTCTCTGCTTCACGTGTTGAGAGCTTTACAACTGCACAGTGGAGAGTTGAGTAAATGTGCTCATCATAACTGTGGATCTCTGCATCTCCGTGTGGATTGGAAATGCTTTTCCACCCGCGGATACTGTTCTCCAGTCTTGTATCATAATGTGCGACTTCTGAGACTACATAAATGCCACAAAAATCACTGCAAATGGTCAAATGCACTTATCAAGAGACTGCAGCTTACGGTTCAAACAGGTCCTTACAGTTTGAATATGAATTTTTCACCACAAATATTTGAATATCGATTAATAGGTGACAGATGTAATCCAAACATAAAGGAAGGTGTATGTTTGACGAACCTTCAATAGGTTCATTAACTGCATTGAGAGCAATCCACTGGCTTGTGTCCTTCTTGCGTTTCTCCAACTGGTAACCGATGATGGGTACTCCTCTGTCGTCCTCTGGAGGGGTCCAGGTCAAGTTGATGCAGGTTTTTGAGGCACTCGCCACTTTGGGAGCGCCAGGTGGACCAGCAAGTACTAAGGAATGACAAGTGGTCTAATTATTACAACGAACTCATCATTAATAATTAAGAAGTAATTAAGGACATGGAATAAATTAAGGACATCTCCGTGTTATTACAGCAGGATATTGCAAACAATTTCTCTCGGAGATAGAGCAGCTATTACAGCAATGATAAGAGGTGTGCTTCCTCCAGTGACTAAATAGTACCAGTGATAAACGATTTGAAGCAATCACAAAACCTATCCAGAGCCATTTTCATTTATTACAACCTGAGGGAGATTAGCATGGGATTTGCTGAAGAATGCTAAATGAGACTTCTTTTTTTCTGTGCTCACTCATTATGCCAGCCATAATGCTATCAGCTGTCTCCAGGGCGTCGCTGATGCCCTCGGGGTTTTCTGCGTATATGCGGTAGCTGTATTTCTTTCCATGAGTCACATTCCTGTCTCTGAAAGAGGTCTTGTCGGCCGAGACGTCCCCAACTTTTGTCCACAGACTCTGTCCTGCCTGTTGCCGTTCTATAATGTAGTTGGTCACAGCGGAGCCGCCATCATCTTTAGGGGGGTTCCACTTAATCTCAATTATTGATGAGGTGGTTTCAACGGTCTCAACTGGACCCTCCGGTGGTCCTGGTCGGTCTGTTAGAAAAACATAGTGTTAAAGTGACGTCTATGTGATGCTCAATACGGTGAAAATAGAGATAAACAGAGTTGTCTAAATGATATACCAAGCACAATAAGCCGAGATGTGGCCTCAACTGAACCAAATGGATTTTTTAATTGTATCTTTATTTCTCCAGCGTCTGTCCGCAGGCAGTCTCTGAGCAGCAGCCGGCTGTGATTGGGCTCCCTCACAATCTTAACGCCACCTCCATCTTTGATCTCAGTGCCGTCTTTAAACCAGCTGACCACCAAAGACTCCTGAGGAGTAAAGGGCATCTTGAAAGCAGCGTTCTGGCCCACTCTCACTATCACAGGTTTGGAGAACTTGTGGAGGTCATCCAGGTCGAATTCAGGTACGTCTGTGAAACACAAAGCACAAGTTGAAGCGCTGCAACTGTTTAATTCGATACAAATTTCACAATAGGAGAACGGAGATTGTACCTCCAACAGTGACCTTCCCTTGCGTGCTTTGATCCCCTGATGTAAACTGATAAACTCCAGAGTTGTCATCTCTGCAGCTTTCAATTTTCAGCTTGTGAGAAGTTCCATCTTTGGTTATGGCGATCCCAGCACCTGAGTTTAACTAAAAGTCAAATCAAAGATCAAAAGTAAAATGAGAACTCAAATGTTTTGTATGATTAGAATTAAAAAAATAAACTAACACTTACTTTTTTGGTTAGTAACAATATTCAGTAATGCAGGTATGATATGTTCTCACACACTTCTTTTTGAACTCATGAGTTATGCATTGCCATTGTCAGAATCAAAATGTAAATTGTACATTTAGTTCTTTAGAAGCTTTACCTGCTCGCCGTCTTTGAACCAGGTGCCATCACAGTCAATGTTCATCTTCACAGTTAATTCAGCTGACTTTCCACGCATTGCATAAATATCAGAGAGTCCACTGATGATTCCAGGCTCTAAACAACATGATAAAGTTATTTTCCATCTAGCATATGTTAAGCAGCTATCTGTTCAGGACTTATCATGATGAAAACAATAATACCTACACACATGCTTCTCAGTGATATGCTGGTTTTACATGTTATATTATGAACATGGTCCAAGACTTCAATATTAAGTACATCATTAGGTTATAGAGTTTTATGATTAACAGAAGTTAAAAAGCTAAATACTGACACAAACAGCAAACAAAAGTTCACAGACTTTGTTAACACAAACCCAACGGACCCACAAAACTTCCCAAGACATGAACACACTTGTACAGGACATACTCAGAATTGTGTTTCCTCTTATAAAGGAATCCCCAGTTGTGTTACTTCACTCCTTGTATACAACACAATGTATTTATTGGTTTTTATGTCTCAAATAGAAAATATAGTAAATTTATTAGGATGTTACAGGGAGAACATTAATTTAATCAGATAGAAAAAAAGTTGTTCAACTAATGACGTTATGGTGTTAATTTTAAAACTTTAAAACCTGGAAAAAGTTATTTTATTAGTCTTTTAATATCTGTTACTGCTTTTTCAGTATCAAATATCTGGCACACCACCTTCACCTTCTGCAGGTGGTCCTTCCTCTTTGGGTTCCTCAGGTAAGGGGTCTAACACCAATAACAGCAGTAAGTGATTTGAACTAGTTTCAGTAAACAGTTGATTAATCTCATGTGCTCCACTATTGTCTTCTTACCACTTTCCTTGTCCTCAGGTGGTGGTGGTGGTGGTGGTTTGACTGATTTATCTATCAGTGATCACAGACAGTATAAAAACATTTTAGATTTTGTAAAGTAGTCATTTTGTGTGTATGGATGAACTTGATTACTTTTGATACTTTTTCACAGTTTGGTTTGTTTTTGTGCTTTGTCCAGATCATTTTCCAAAGTATGCCATAGTTTTTATATATAATTTTTCTTGCTTACAGAAAAGAATTGCAGAAAAGGTGGAGTCCCCATGGCAGTTGTAGGGGTTACAAGTGTGACTCAGAACCATAGACTGTATATAAAAGATAGTCGTAGTCACCAGGTCTCAAAAGGGAAGTTAATCCAGAAGTGCAAAAAGGTGTAATACTTCCAATGGCCACTAGTGGCTGGCTCCAAAAACTTCTGGCTCCAATTGACTTCAATTCTAATATCTTGATTTTCAATCATGAAATACTCATACTTTATTCATATTCAACACATTTTTAAGTATATTTTCACTACATTGTGATGTCATCTGCTAGTTAATTCTTGTGGTCCATCTAAAAATCATTTCATCATTAAGTAGATATTAGGCTTCAAAAAGAGAAATATTTAGATGCGTGGTTAGTTTAATTGACAGGTCTGGTCTCCAGTGATTTACATGTGGTTTGGAAGATCATCCACTGGTGAACTGGAGTCTCATACACACTGGGCAGTGTCCATGTGTTTAAGGGTGAGACCCGCCTCCACACTCCTCCCAAATCCCAATGTGGTCGCTTTGGGCTCCAACAAAAAATCAACATGGTGACCTTCAAGTGCCAAAATCTTGGCTTCAAAATGTGGGTCCACACACCAACAGGTCACAGTGACCATGCCTATCTCCTATATACAGTCTGTGCTGACAGATGATGGGGTATTAACAGGGCTTTTTATTTTTGTTTACAAGACTTACTATAGATAGGTAATCAATGTAAATGCTGTTAACTATTCCAAACAGTCTGTGCATACAAGGACACTAAAGCCCTAATGGCATTAAGAATAGGATCAGACATGTTCATTGAGATGGATCACCTAACATAGGAAGATTTGCATGGGTTTTACATGGTGGTGAAAGGACTGAGGAATGCCTGTTTAAGGAATTGAAGACAATAAGTCGAAATGGCAAAAATTCTTGAAACTGTGACATACTTGGGATGTGATTTTAAAATGGCCTAAACCTGGAGACGCACATGAGTTGAACCTAAAGCAGAACCTGGAAATTCTCTACATTTACTAATTCAGTAATTCCTATGTTGCAATATTTATTCTTACTAAAGCTAATGACTACATTCATCTGGAAACCTGTCTCTCTGGTCTTTCGAATAATAATAATAGATCTGAATCCAAACCTGCATCTGGACTTATAGAAGCAGACAATCACATGATGAGCCAAACACATGACACGATATATAATAAAAGCAAAACAATACTGAGACATTGGGAAACAACATGTAGACGCACAGGCTTTTATCAGGAACTAAACAAAACAAACTGCTAGCTAATTATTTTTGATCACATGATCACACTTTGAATTCATGCAGAGATTCTCACGGTTGGTTCTTACCGATGCTTACGGCCTCTACAACCGGTGGGTCTGGAACCACTGGGACAGGTTGAGGTTCAGGTACCACTTCTGTCAACAATTGAAACCAGTTAGTGATAGCCATATTAACAAATCATCATGGCAAGTATTATGTGCACATTTATGCAACAAACTATCCCATATTTGTAATTCTTGACTTACTAAACACTGAACACAAAAAGAAAGAAAGAAAGAAAGAAAGAAAGAAAGAAAGAAGTATTTGTGTGAAATTATAGTTTGGATATGTTGGATATGGATGTTACAGTCATCTTGTGTATTTGTTTTACACCCTGTTTCATTCAGTAAACATTCTTACTTGGTTCGGGGACTTTCGGGGCCTCAGGTTTAGCCACAACTGGAGGTTTCGGGGGTGCTGGAGCTGGAGGGGATTCAGGTGGTGGTGGTGGTGGTGCAGCTGCTTCTTTAGCCACTTTAATCTGTTCTTTCTTTTCCTCTAATTTTGCGTGTTGCTCCTGGGCAATTTTCTGCACATCCACCCCAGATCCTCCTGCTCTTGTTGTTTTCCTTGCAGATTTTTTGCCCTTTGGTGCTTCTTTATCAGCTGAATTGGAAAAAAAGAGGGATTTGTGCTGAGAGCAGATGCCATATTAAAACATTAAATGAAATAATAGATAAGAAGAATCTGGCATCTGTTTCTATTTTCAAAATTATTCCATTATCAAACAATTATATCAGTTACTATGTTTTTCCCATCAGTCTTTTGACAGAGGGTAATATCTTACCTTCAACAACAAGCCAAGCATTGCAAGATTTTATCCCTGCGCAGGCGGAATAAATTCCTTTGTCTACAACCATGCAATCTTTGACCACCAGCCTGTGAATGAGCTTGTCTTCTGAAACCTCTATATCATATTTATCCCCCTGCTCTAGGGGCATATTCTTGCCAAACCACAAAATCTTGGAAAATGGGTTTGACAGGACACACTCAAACACAGCATCTTCTCTCTCCTTTGCCTTCACTTCCTGAATTTTCACCAAGAAATCCACCGTAGGGACTGAAAAATACCACATAATTACTTTGTTACATTTCACATTCATTCCATATTTATTTTATCATGTGTTGTACATCCAAAGATGTTATGTTCCCTTTAATTTGTCTTACAATTTTAAAAGTACTTACTTTTGAAATCAGTGGAAAACATATTGACATCCTCTACATCTAACTGGTACAGTCCGGCATCTTCTGGCATAAGGTCCTTCATGCTGAAAACATACTTTTTCCCAACTTGTTTAAGGCTGTGCTTCATCTTATCTCCCAAATCTTTGGTATAAGGAATCATCACACCATCCTGAAGGAGAAACATACAGAGTAGTTTCCTTTGGGACTGTGAAAATCATCTTTGTAATGTCTGATAATAGCCTCAGAAATGCCACTAATTTGAGTGAAAATCAAAAGCATCAAAGCAAGACTTCATTAGATTGTTTAAAATCTCAAAGACTGTATACATAAGGGATGCTTTGCACACATGTTATAAGAAATGATGAGGTGTCTCAGAGGTATTGATTTAGTTGCAGACGAGCCCGCTGATGTCCATCTGGTCCATCTGTCCATCCAACTCAAGTGAAAGATATATTGATGCATCTTTGGAAGTGCTGGCCAGATTGCAATTATATTTGTTGTGGTATGTCAGGGTCCGTAGAGAATGACTCCTTTCTTCAAGTGTCTCCTTGACCTATTTTGTAGTAACACTGCCAGCAGAGTTAGGATGTTATATTGACACTAACCTTGTAGAGGTATATGGAGCTGCTCGGGTCAATGAGGTCCAAGTCGAGCTCAAAAGATGCACTTCCATCTGCATTGACCTGGATCGGTCTCAGGTTTGAGATGTTTCTGACAAACTGGAACAACAACAGAAAAAGACACAAGCACCACATATATTTCAGATTAACTGGCAAGTAAGTGCCTTCTGGTACCACAATGAATTTAAAGATTATCTAAGCATGTATAGTCAACATCACGCCTCATTAAGAAGAAAGCCAACAAATAATTATGCAAAAATGATAAATCACAGACCTCTGCTTGCTCTTCTTCTCTTTCTTTCTTCATTTCGCTGAGTTTCTTGAGCATCCAGCGAAAGTTTGTGACTCCAAACTCTGCACAGATTCTCTCATAGTCCTTCTTGTCAGCACTGAGTAAAAGCTCCCAAAATTTAGGATCTAACTCTCCGTCTTTTCTCTCATTCTGCTCAGACTTGGGACGGACCTTGCTAGAAATTAGAATATAGCGGAGTCAGCTAAACACCCTAATAAACCTATAAACAACACATGGCCATCAATTGAGTAGCTCAGCCCCACCTTCTCCTTTTTAGAACAGTCTTAAAATCCCCATTCGGTGCTTCAGCTACTTGTTGCTGGGCTTTGTTCTTGTTGTAACCCACTGGAAGCAGAGGATACTTAAATTATTCATACAGTTATGCAATTAAAAGACATACCAGAGGGGCTACTCATATTTGAATCTGTGTAACACACTCAAGTGTATGTAATGGTCAAATTTTATTCCAAATGTAGCCAATATGAAGTGGATTTGGCAGAATCTGCATGTAGTAAATGACTCGATAATATGCAGATTAAAAAACTCTGTTATGCAGAGAAGTGTCCTTACCTTCAATTACATTCAATACAACTGTGACCGTAGCTTGTCCAAATTCATTTGTGGCAAAGCATTTATATGTATCTGCTTGATCCGGCATCACATTTGGCATCTGGAAAATACAATGGAGGCAAAATAGAGTAGACCCATTTAATCAACACCAGGAGTCATATTTCAAAAAGTTAATTTGATTATCAGATTTTTGGATTAACACTATTACAGCTGAAGTTGCTCAGTGGGGATTTGTGCTACTGTAGTACCACTTAGAGGGTAAGTAGCTGTGTGTTTCCCCTATCCATTACTCTTAGAAATCTGTATCAAGTCGTTAGCTTGTTGCTAACTAGTTTCTGAGCGCTGTCTGCAGGATGAGGTGTTAAGGTGTTACAACCAAGCACCAAGGACCACAGCTTGAAATTAAAGCCAGTAGGGAGGTGCCTCAAACTGCAGTACCACTGAGAATCAGTAGGTGCTGGGTTCAAAAACAATTTCTGCCTCCAATACACTTTCCTTCAGAAAGTGTCAGAAAATAAAAAGTCATTTATTATGATATTATTCACTCTGCTGATGGTCATTTTTAAAATAATTTCATAATCAAACAGGTATTAAGGGGGCGTCAGTGGGTTTTTTTGCATTCTTGTTAAGCGTGAGTGATGAGCTTTCTGGACGAGACAAGTCGGGAGGATCATTCATTGGGGAACTATGTTGTATGCAGGTTATTTAGTCAGCTTAATCACTAGTTGTTTATTTAGTGAAGTAGAAAAACGTTCAGACAGTTTGTTAGCATGTGTTAGCTAGTTTTTGGTTCACTGTAATTATGGCTTGTTCTGTCCTTTATACTAACACACCCTCAAAGGATTCGGATATCCAGTTTTTGATAGAAATGTTTTTTTTATGGCCCTGTGATAGATCGGTGATGTTATTTTACACTTTCTATTTTACAATGCACTTTTTCCCAATATCAAACATACAAATGATCGTGTATATGTGTCCCACCCTTTGCGTTGCCTTGTTTTCCATATTTGGAAAGACACAGACAGCATCTCTGAAGCCATTCTGTAGGCTTTAGTCTGGCTGTACTGCAAACCAGGGGCATTTCTTTCCTACAGTCTTTACTTAAAATGGACTGAGGTAGCTGGGAGGCTCATATAGTTATAGTTAGTTAGATATACATATCTGAAAAATCAGCTTAAGAACAACATACCAAACAGAGAGACAGAAATGTGTGTGTGTGTGTGTGTGTGTGTGTGTGTGTGAGTATTTATACAGTATGGCATTACGCTTGCACATGTAGCTACTTCACACTATCCTGTCTTTCCCTATAACTCCTGGCAACTGCAGATTAGTTGTAATATGCATATGTCAGTTTGATGTACTGCCAGTTACAGATGCTGCTTGATTGCTAGCTGGTCCCCTGATGTGTAACTGTGTGTTTTTATATGACATTTTGAGGCAGTCATAAGATCATTGGATGGGGGACTGGCCTTTTTTTGCCCATTTTCACAAAGCTGTATTTATCCAGTGTTCAATACTTGGCAGAGCAGCTAGTTCACAATGACCTTGCTGTAATTAAATATCTTCCTGTTTTTTTTCTGCCGCTCTCTTTCTACTTATGTGCTTCTTTCTAGGAGCTATTTTTACCACTCCTTTACATCAGCATGTTGCTGTATAGTATAGCTGTGATTGGATAGCCCCTATCACTTGCCTCAAATGTATGCTCATTGGAGTTGGGATCGTATTTGGTCTGGTATCTTGATTCATCAGATACGTCTCCATTATTTCTGCTCCATGTTACGGTCGGCTTTGGGTCCCCAGTGACAATGGCTTTAAAAAAAGCAAATTTGCCTAAAGAAAAAGAAAAAACAGGTCAGCTTTTGTAGACGGCAAAGAGAGACAGTGTTTCAGTATGAATATTGATTTATGATATTCTCTATACCTATCCTGTACAATGCTTCACATCAGCACATGCAGAAGGATTTTGATAATCTTTGTGTGTTTAATTCTGTCTGACGGACACAGGTCTGCTTGGTGTTGAATGTCAAGTCTCTTCTCTGACCTTGTGCAAACTCATGGATCCAATCCATTATGCAGAATCACATCAGTTCCACCCTGGAATATGTTTCTGATATCAATGTTTGAAATATTTTTTTTGCTATCAGTCTCACCCTCCTGGATGGTCAAAGCAATCGGTTTGCGGGTGAAGTCTGGATGGCTCTTTCCTTCTGGCAGCTCTTCGATAAACTGTGTAATCATCACCCCGGGGACCTTAGATCTTTTCTTGATCCCCACTGTCAGCATTGGAAAATGAAATGTCACCGGCAATACATTTGACACTTAAAACGAGGAAAACACGACCATGATCATATCCAGCCTTCAAAAGTCTGCTGTTGTTTTGTAATCAAGTCATCACCCTGCAGAAACATGCTGGAAAACACATTCTAATATTTGACATATTAGAATGTCAGTGTTACTCAGTTTGTCATCATTCTGAGATATTCACTATGCATGTGCAGCTCTGGTGTAGCCAGGGCTCTCATCTTCAGTACATTTACATTTCAATAACATTTATCTTTTTGACCTTTCCCATATATGAATCCATGCCTATATTCAACTCCAGAACAGATATGTAGTGATGCACCTACATATCCACGCACAAAATATATGTACGCTCAATAGAATATTAATAAATCCATTACATATCATGCCTTCATGAGCAGTTGGTAGGAAAAAAAAGAGACGGCTGATGACAGCTTTTCTGTTGTCCCTCTACTCCTACCTTCTATACCATTGCAATTCTCTCCACCGGGACCTGATAAGGCAAATGTTAAAGAGCATATATACAGCACATGTCAGCATGGCATTAGCATTGGATTACAGATTAGACTTATCAATTAAATTGAGTGACAGGAAATAAAATATAAGAGCAGCAGCAGATGTACTCAGTGTTTATGAGATTTGGCAGGCGAGACCAAGTCACATAAACACAAGTTAAAATGGAATATAGCAGTTTTTGTAGAAACATGTTTCTTGTCAGATTGCAACAATACACAATAGAAAATGTTTACTGTAACCTGTCAGTGCACAAAAATACATTACAAATAGAAAATATCTGATTCTGTTACTTGTTGTCAGGTGCACAGGAGCGTTAGCCTGTAAAGTCGATCAGCTGTTCAGTGCACACTCCGTTCACTTTCTTACACAAGTAACCGACACACCAGTACAATGCATTAGAAATATTCATAACTTCCTATGTTTTTAATTCACAAACGGATCTCTTTGCCAACCTTATTCTGTCCAACAACTTATTCTGTTCGACTCTGACGTGGACATTTCAGTTTTATTACTTTGTGAGGGATCAAATACTCACTGAAATAGCTTTGTATTTACTATAAGTCAGAAACATATTTTCATTGATTTGAGCCATATTGCATGCACCTGTATGAGCGTCTCTAAGTTGACCCAATTACAAAAGATAATAAAATTCTGTGGTTTAGCTCGAAAACAAAAAGAAAAAAACATTAAAGACAGATTACCTCTATTTGTTGGTTCATAGTGTCCACTAAAGGCTGTATAGGAAGCATTTTTTTCAGTTCTTCCTCTCATTTTATTTCAGAGTTTGGAAAAAATCTTCCTTCTTTACAAAACCAGGTCACATTTGAGTGCTTACCTTGGCCATTGGCCGTCCCATCGGTCACCTTCGACCTTCTGAACATCTCTGGTTCTTTGGTTCCTCGATGGATTCAATAAGATTTCCCAACTGCAACAGACAATGGAGAAAATTTAAAAAGTACAGTAATTGCACCTGTACTGATCTTTTTCTTTTAGAAAGCAGTTAATAATTAATAACAGTAGCATTCAAGTGTTATTTTGATGTCCACTGAGTTCAGGAAGTCTGAACTAATGGCAAAAAAGCTGATTGTTTGATCAGTCTGTTTGTGACATTTGTTAATACATTCTTCCAGTTTGACAGTTTCAGGCTGTGATACTGTGGGGGTTATATAAAATACAAACCACCATGAGGGAAGCTGAGATTAGATACATTTCTATTAATTGCTCCTTGATGACTGATTTTTTTGAAGATTAATTCAAAAATAAGAGAGATGCCACATCTCAAAAGACTCAAAAATAAAAGCTACACCAGCAGTTAAAGCAAAAACTTTGAAAATCCCAAATACTTTTTGCTGCTCTGCCAAATGTCACCATCATCCATGGTTTAACTGCAGACACTGAATAAAAAGTCAGCTCAACAACACCAGATGCATGTCCTGCAGGATCTGCTAAACAACAACAACAACAACAACAACAACAACAACAAAATCCTCTTTAAAAAGAAAGTGTAAAATGGACATAGGTTGTGATATTTTTCTCATGATGTAATTTTGTTACCACGCACTAACTAACATTATTCAGGAGTTTTTCTTGTCACTTTAAGCTGCAGCTCACTGGCGTGTTGTTCAAATGATTGCATGCTTATCAAATTAACATTTTTTATGATCTGTCAGTTCCATTCGCAGCAGGAATCTCTACTCATACATAGCAGTCTTTCATTACCCACATGGTTACTAAACTTAGAATGACAAATGTCACTTCACTAAAATAGACTGAACATTTATTATGACGGATTCAGTGTTGCTGGGGCTTAAGGGGATTTAGAGAAACGTGACTATTTGACGAAAACATATGTTCATTGAAGTACGTAATTCTAAGAAAGTTATTTTTATAATATTAATTCTAATTAAGATGTCGTCTAAAATGACACACTGTGAATATGTTGTTGCTACTACAGTATGTATGAATTACTCTTATTTTTAAACCTCCAGAATCTCATAATGGTTTGTATTTGTCTGTGGAGATCTAGTAGTAGCACTAAGAAGCAATGTGTTTACCAAATATTTTATGGGGAAAAAAACACTAACAGATTGTTGTATGTTAAGTATTTCACTATCACTAGCACAACTATGTCCTATTATAACAATCTACCTGCCCAGAACATCCTACTTGAATACCATTGTTAAACAGTATTTTTATTTTGTTTAGTATTTTTTAGGGTTGTCATCTCTATTGTTTATAATGGTAACCCTCTCATTAAAGACAGAAGAGAACAAAATATAGTTTTGAAGTAAACTGTCTGAATTCTCATCTATTTTATGACATAATTGAAAAATTAAAAAAATACAAATACAAAAAAGCGGAATATTAAAAAAAAGTATGGCTAAACATATACATAACTACATTTAAAAAGCATAAACATTAGTAAAAGATTGAACATTTTAAGGAACAAAGACAAAAAAATATTTAAAAAGGCAACACTTTCAAAAGCATAAAAAGTAGAAAAAATATTCAACATTTTAAAAGATTAAAAAGATATATTTTAAAATAGACTAGAAATGAGACATTTAGGATTTAAACATTCTGACCATTTACTCCTCATGGAAAATGTTGCTGATTAAAAGTCAAATATTTGAAACTGTAAACATAATACATGTGACAGTGACAACATGCAGGAGATTATCTGGAGCTGTGGTAAAGCTGCAAGAGTTTCCTGTTGTTTGTCTTTGGTGGAGAGTTGTTTATGTCCCAATTATTGATTGTAATTTGCATCTTCTTCTTGCCCCTCACCCTCACACACAGCAGTAGTTTTCATTTGTAACCGTTCAATTGGAAACTGATTAAAACAATCCAGAGGGACAGCAGTTCAACAGAAATTGTAAGCGACTCATTCCCGGTGCTAGGTGTTGCTTGTCAGGAAGCTTGCTGGGAGTAAATGTGAGACACTGATCACTGAAAACTAAACACTAGCCAGGGTGTGCAAACCTAAATGTTTCTTCACATGCACACTACAAGGGTGTCAGTGTCTGATCCAACAGCCGGTCAGGGTGCGAGAGCTCTTCCTCTGATACCCCAGTGTTGTGAACAGGCAAAGAAACAGACAAATACTCACTGAATGACTGACTGGCTGAATGACTGACTGACCCACTGACTTTAGAGCGCTGTGCAGTTGCTTATAAATTAGTCACACTCAACCTATATGTCAGACACGTTCGACTACCCGTCACCTTATGTACAGTATTTGCACAAAGCTAGCAGCACTCGGTATAGGCACGTGATGTTATAGGGTTTCAACGGTTCATGGCCGGTGGAAGCTGAGAAAACCGGATTGTCATATGATAGGTCACATGCCGCATAAACCCGTGAACATCCCATCTCTAACATCTTAATATGCTTGTAAATCACTGCTGACATGATGACGGTATGACATGGTAAAACCTGCTCAGTGTAGCAAGTTTTTTCACTGTAGATCTCCACATTGTGGTGATCAGAGGCACACCACAATATTTAATTGATCTTGATGAGGCCCACACTCTTGACATGGTCACTTATTTGTCTTTAATCCAACAAATTAGTGTCTTTCAAAGCACATCATGTATGATAACAGAAGAAGCTTAGTTTAGTAAGTTTTTCAAGATGTCCTAACTTTTTACACGGACTAAAATTTGTTTTGTGTACTTTGCCTCTGTCATGGTCCAAAGCCATGACCTCCATGCTGAGAGAGTAGTTTTTTATGGGTTTCATGTGGCCCTGCATGTTGCCTTTAACGTCACCAGCTGCTGAAATACAGCACGGGACATTATACTGAGAGACCCCGCAACACGCTGCTAAGGGCATGTTCAGAAAGCATGTGACTATCTACGGTGGTGACGAAGACGTAAGGAAGCTTAGTTTGGGTTATTGCATAGGTACAGTTTTAGTCACAGTCAGATTTTATGGTTTTCAATCAGTCTCCTTCAACAGCTGTAAACATGAAGAAACAGTAGAATAGACGATGCAGGAACAGGACTTTGAAGTGAAAAGATGCTCCTAAGAAGTAGATTACTTTTTTTTTTTAAGGTTTTAGATAGGATAAATAATTGTTGGATAACTCAATACATGTGACAAACATAGAGGTAGTATTATTAATGATGTATATGGTTTTAACAACAAGTGTGCAGGTACAAAGGATCTTTTGAGAACACAAAGCTCATGTTAATCTGAGCTGTTGTTAAAAGTCACTATGGCAACTAGAGGCCTCCTTACAATATATTTACATTTTCTAAACATTAGGAAAGTACTCAGGTAGCTTCTTGACCTCTGATTTAAATTTGTATCATTCTCAACACTTGGACAAAACAAATGTTAAAAAAGACACATTAGAATTAACAGAGGTAGTGTCCCACTGTTCTCAAAAATAAATGTGACTGTTGGGAAACTAAACGACTGTACTCTGCACGTCCGATCACTTTTTAAAACTCCGTTGTGTTTATAGGCAGACGCTTGCCACAGTTTGCCACATCAACTTCGGATGACATGTTAAGAGTGAATCAGGCTGAGTGTTAAACACTGCAACCATCCCTCAATACTTAACACCTCCATCTAAGACTGGTGCTGTATGTAAGATGAATGATGAACTCACCTCAGTGCTCCTGTGGTCCTCCTCTGTGGTGCTGCTTCCCAGTCTGATATTTGAGTGTTGCCTCCCTGGTCTACAAGCTATTAAATCCTTACAGGAATGCCGATGACTCTGTGACAAGCTCCTACGTTGTCAGACTTGGTGCCTGCCAAGAAAGGGGATTGCTTTTTTGTTTTTGGCATAAATCACAACCTCTAGAAAAAGGGGGAGGAGAGAAAGCTGAGGCTGTGTACGACCCTCACTCTGGGATGACCATAACTGTAGCTTCTTATTGACAAATGCATGAGCTTCCCTGGGAGATGTAGCCTGAGTGAGATGCATTTTATGCCTGGAAAATGTAAATGAGCTGAGTCTTGTTATAATATAAGTACATACTGGAAGCTGTGTTTTTTACTAAACTGCTAATTTTACTTTTGGGTTGACTTTAATTTGTATTACAGTCTCCTCTGGACTGGTCCAGTCCTCTAACTCTTTTACAGTTGAAGATTTTATACTTTTCTAGCTTTTCAATGTTGACAAAAGAGTGAAATGGAAATGTGTGTTTCTTGTGTTGTGTTAAAGAGTGTGACATAATTCTCTGAAGTCACAGTAAAACAGGTTGTGGTTGTTTTCTCAAAAACATCCATCATCTCATTGAAGTGATAGGAGAATGACATTGTACAGCTCCAATTCACATCACATGTTACTACACTGGTGCTTTCAAAAACACCTAGTAGTAGTATACATTTACTCTATTAGCATAAAGTATATTATTGTGCAGGTATTGACCACCAGCTGTGTTTTTTGTAAAAATCTGGTAAGTGTAAGTGTGTTTCTTTATGGTACTTACAGCACATAAAAGGCTATGTATATGTATTGCCCTAGAAAGGGAAACAGGTTCGAAAAAGAAAACTTTTTAAATCATAATTAGTTTGAAATTTATGAAGTGGAAATTCATAAATTCCGAAATTCCTGCAAGGCAGACATTAGCAGGAGAATTGTGGATGTAAGACAGATTCTGTAATTAGGTGTTGATGGTCTTGTGTTTAGTTTTTTCACATAGTTGTTATTTGAGGTTTGTAATTAGTTATGTTGGTTGGTCTTGTGCTGTCCTCCCGTTGTGGACCTGAAAGTAGGAATAAGTTTGCAGTCAGAGACGAGTGTTGACAGCGAGGAATGCTCGTGTTGACACTCTTATGAAATTACAAGAACAACAAAAACATTATATTAATGTTTGGGTGCACTAATGACTCCTATTGACACTGACTAAAAATACAGGGTGTTTATTGGGTGTCTCTGAACAGTCTTGAATAGCAACTGTAAACATAAGCCATGTTTGACAGTGTGAGGCCAGCATCCTTCAAGAAGTGTAATCTATAAACTGTCAGGTGGTCACAGATGAACAAAACTATCATTTTCTAGATATTCTTATGAATACTAATATAGATGGAGTATATATATAGCGCTTTCATGACCTAAGCTAGGTCCCAAAGCGCTTGACAAGGCAATTCATTCACCCATTCAGTGTCTTGCCCAAGGACACTTAGACATGTGGACAGGAGGAGCCGGTGATCAAACCCATGACCTTACAATTCACAGGCGACCTGCTCTACCACCTGAGCCACAGCTACCCATAACATGAAGGGTTTTTTGTTAGTATGTTGAGATTACTTCTAGGGAATCGCCTCTGGCAGTGGACAAGCAACTTAAAAACACATTTCAACAACAGATTTCTTTTTGTTCACAGGTTTGTTTGAATCAGTCAGCACTGTACAAGTGGTGAACCTTCACCAATAACAATGCTGGAGAAAGCAGTTATTTCTCTTTCAGTTGATGACCATTGAAGGCCATACTCTTGTAAAGCAGCCATTAAAAGCTAGTCCAGTCTGAGGACTAGATGCATTTCATGATGCTCTAAAAATGACATAGGCACAAAAATTGTGTTTTTCTAATTTAAATGTAAATTGTGAATCGAGGTATTTCCATAAAAAAATGTCCCTCAGCATTTAGATTATGCTGAATGTATGTGTGTATGTGTATATATATATG
>OOFC01047876.1:27792-42948 GCA_900323345.1 Pseudochromis fuscus
ATGTATGTATGTGCAGTCCTGTTCCTGCATCATCTATATATATATGTATGTTCGTACATCCAGTAGTATTTACCCCATGACCGTGTTGTCTCAGTTTTATTAGCATGACAGGTATGAGCAAATATGAGCAAACACGAAATGTGAAATAACTCTTGTATAGATTGCAGAAGTGAAACAGTAATATGATAATGGATATGTCTCCTGTCCTGGGTTGAGATTAAGGTGTATACTGTTAATAGTGGTTGCACATGAACCAGTAAGGGCTGCTTCTTTGAATCTGCTTTCATCAGCAGTTTTATAAAAGAGCACAGGAGTTATAGTTGTTTCCAACAAGTTACTTCATTGCCTCTGGCGAGTTTAACTTACTTGCTTTAGATGAAACCAACTTTGTTTGAGCACAGCAATCATCTGCATGAATTGTGATTGTAATAAGTCAGGTATACAATCATTTATGTAAATCAGTGTGTAGGTAAATTGGCTTACTTACCTTATATTAAAAAAGAAAAACAAGCTTGTAAATAATCAATGGGTAAATGTGTTCTAATTACTGAGGACTTTTACTTTCTTTAACAAGGATAAATGTCCGGTCTGTTGCACACGCTGACCACCTTTCAAGTATTTATTTACTTGCATGTTAGGAGTCATCCAGATTCCTCATGGAGTCAGGGCTGCTGGCACTTTAAACCGTCATGCAGTTATTGTGGTCTTAGCAATAACAGAGCTATGCTCAGTTTGAGCACGATTGTGTGTGTGCGTGGATATTTCAAGCTGTGTAATAAAAGCAGATGCGTGGCACAGGCTCTGTGACTGTTCTCATGCATGGGAAGCTGATACGAGAAGCTTGATGTTCTTGAAGGCATTTACTGCAGGAGGTCGCTCAAGTCACAAGCTTTGAATTCTACCCTGCAAAACAATGATGAAACAAGCTTACATTACACATCCCAATGCACCGTGAACAAAGATAACCCAATCGGTATCAAAAGCCTTTTATTCATGTTTTTCTTTATTTTCCATGGAAAGTATGCTGCATCTGAATAGTTACTATAATTAAACTAGACTGAAATGGCTAAGTGGTGAAAAAGCATTTTTACTTTCTCAGACACAGTGTCCTTTGGTTTGTTCATAAGGTACATTTTTCTGTGCCGTGTATGAAGCAACAGCCAAACTGTGGGTTGTTTCTTAGCGTACCACTCCATGGAATCTCTAAATACTACTGGCATGTGGTTATAGGCTTTTAAATGTCAAAGCCTTGCTCATTAAACTCTCACTAAAGAGTTGTGTCAATAACAACAGGATACCATGTGGCTGCTGATAATATTAGGGTGTCCTGGGACTTTACACAGGAAGATGTGCAGTTGTTTGCAAGGTTGCACGTAGACATGCCCAGAGAATTGCATCATTTATGACTTTCTATAACAGACTGGCAGTATCTTCTGAAAGTGTGCAAACACATGTCCGCAGTAAAAGAGAAATTTGAAGCCATGTGACATTTGGCGAAGCAGAAGCACACGGAGTTACAAAATGGAAAAAGGCACAATAAATGTCTGGCAGTGGAAAAACTGAATGTGATTGCAGTAAACAAACCACATCACAGTCAGATGTATAGAATGGTTGGTGGGTTTATTTGAGGGATTATAGATGAGGAGTGTTTGAATTGTATTTGGATGCACTATATATATATTTCACATAGGCAGAGATGGGTCAGTGCCACACTCTGTATATTGTTGTCATGGAGCAAACCATTTGAGGTCACGACATATTATCTTGTTTGTTTTTAGGTAAGGTAGTGCAGTGAATCTTCAGATGGCAGCATCGTTCCTCTTGCTTCGTGAGTTTAGTCCACACTGAAATATCTTATCTCTCAGATGATGTGCCACAAAAGTTATCCCAGACATGATGGCCAGGCTTGATCCCCAGAGGATGATCTGAATGACTGTTCACCATGATGTAACATCAGCTTGACCCTTCATAGTTTTTTAACCGTGTCTTCTGGCTTTGGTGACCTCTACACTGTCCTTTAGCGCCATCATGAGGTTGAGATTAGAGTTGTGCAACGTGTTTAATTTCATGTGCTAATTAACTTTTAGGTGTATTCCAATAAAAATTGGTTCGGTTATTTTCATCTCAAGACTTGTAGCCTTTTATCTGCAGCATCAGGTGAAGGTATAAATTTGTCCAATACTTTTGTTTTATGATATGCCAATAACATTCTCCATCAACCCTGGCGGTACTTTGTGTTGACATGCTAAAAAACAGTGATGAACCTTGTAAAGTTTATCATCTAAATATCTGCACATGGATTCACATTATCATTCTGAGCATGTTATCACGCTCAGCACTTAGCTTTAAACACTGCAGTTCCTAAGTATAGCCTCGCAGAGCTGTGAGAGTTGGTGTAGACTTCAAGGGGCCCTATCTTCATGAACTGGCACGGCACAGAAAACACTGCCCAGCAACTTCAGAAAATACAGCAAATTTTAAGATACATTGAGAAGGAAAGTACCTCAGGGGAAATGCATAATGTCGAATCTCAGATGTCCTTTCTTCAAGTGCTCTTTGCTCCCAGTAGATAAAGAATTTGTGCTCAAGTACAGTCTCTCTCAGTGCTTTCAAGCTGTTGTGGACTGCCATCACCAGCTCCTTGTCATCCTTTTTTTTATTCATCACAATTTATTCAAACACATTATTACAACAATTCACAAAAAATAAACACAGACGACAGCAGGTTTCAAACTGAATTCTATTCATTTGAATGGAACAGGCATCTGGAGTTCGAGGCTCCTGTCACATCCTAGTCTGTAGGAGTGGGAGGAAGAAAAGAGAAAATCTTGTAACCATAGAAACAGAATTCAAGATGTATTAAAAAATAAAACACAAAAAGAACTGAAGAATTATCTACCTTTAATAACAAGTTTAGTTGAACACTCCACTCTGCCCAGAGGGTTCTCCGCAATCACAGAGTAGTCCCCGCCATCATTGGGTCCAACTTTGAGGATCACCATGGAGCAGACCCCACATGTGTTGGTGATGTAGTAGTTAGTGTTGGTGTTGAGGCTGACGTTATTTCTGTACCAGGTAACATGCGGTCTGGGGTTTCCTGTCACGGCACAACTCATGTAGCACTCATAGCTCTCGGGACTGTTGCGCATTTTCAGCGGGACGGAGAAAGCGGGGGGCGTCTCGAAGCAGCAGTCCTTTGTGTCAGGGAGCGTCAATGAAAATGTCTCTGGAAAAACACAAGAAAAAGTGTTGTAATACTTAATGATGGATGTCTTCTTGCACATACACAAAGTGATCTTCCTTTAGATTTTATTAATAACAACATATTTATTAGCATTGACAGCTAACCTACAGTTTGCTGTTTTGTGTGTTCTACTTGTAGAAAAATAGTAAATTCACCCAGTGTCATTTAGAAAATCATTATTCCTTCCTTGTCTTTTATAAGGGAATCATATCCATGATTCTTTAAAATTGCCTTTCCTTTCATGCTCCTATTACACACATCCATCAATTCACTTGTTTTTTTAATAAAAGTTGCACGCACAGAGAGCTGCAAATAGCACCTATTTTCTTTATGGATGTATCTGCCAGTTTATCTTGATTAACTGTCTTGTCTACAAAATGTCACAGTGAAATGGAAATTGCTCATCATAGCTTGTCAGAGTCTGAAGTGATGTGCTCAGATTATGATGTGCTTCACTTGTCAGACCAATGATCCAAAATTGATCCAAAATGTGTAATCGACATAATCATATAATGAAGAAAATCTGCAAATTCCCACATTTATAAAAACCTGAAAGAGACACTTTCTTGGATAAATGAAATTATTAACTGACTACCAAAATAGGTCTTCATCAATTTTTCTTGGATCAGTAAATTGAGTACTTTCTTGGAGGTTTATGTTCATGTACATGTATTTAGACCTGGGTCTAAAAATGCCTTTTAATCTAGAGCTAGAGTATAAACTGTATATTAATAAATCAGTTGATTAATTAGTCTATGAAATGAGAAAATTAATTGTAATAAATACCAAATGTAAGTTGTTGTGATGTTTTGTCTGACTGATAGTCCAAACTCAAATGTATTACATGATGTATTAAAATGATCACAACTAAAACAATGAAATGATTATGAAATGCTTGTACAGTCATTTCAGTTGATGGACCGTACCTTTCTTCCTCTTCACTTCCCAGCTTGGTGACTCAGAAGGTTTGGAAAGCCCCATGTCATTCTTGGCGTAGACCCTGAACTGATACTGCCTTCCTGGCATGATGTTGATGGCGGTGAACTTGTTATTGAAGAGATGGTCAGCCACAGTTTGCCAGGACCGCTTCACAGAATCACGCTTGGTGATCACGTAGTGCAGCCTGTCATCCTTCTTCTCGTCTGGAGACGGAGTCCAGGCGACCGTCACTGTACCCGGCACGTTCTCCTCCAGCTCCACGGGGCCCGGAGGCTTGGGGTCATCTAGAAACAGGTAGGAGACCATCATTAGTATCCCCAGGTGAATAAAACATACACTTAAAAAAAGCTTTTGCAAACATACTGTCGGTGTCCTTTCCTTAACTTAGAACTGCCCTTTTTCTATCTGCATGTTAGATATAGTCTGCTTCACGGAGCAGTAAAAGATCAATGTGCTTATTAAGCTTTCATTCAATTACTTGAACCACAATTTTCTATATCCCAAAGCCCAAAACAAAAAATAATATGTTCATATTACACTGATATGAAACATAAATGTACATAGTGTAAATAATGCATTCCTGGCAACATAACCCCACAAAATGCTGTAAAATTATTTTGTATATTTATATTTTAAAAATTCTTAAAAATTATATTTTTTTCTCTCATAATATGACACTAAATCCATCGAACCTTTGGAAAACATTTTACTTTTATTTGTTAGATTTGATGGACACGTTAGATTCTCTGTCTACCTGTGACTCTTATCTCGACACTTGAGGTCTCCTGACCAACAAGGTTCTTGACAATGATGGTGTAGATCCCGGTGTCATGGCGCTCTGATGAGGGGATCATTAACTGAGATGATGTGTCGGTGTTGCTCACAGTCACATTTTTGGCTACAGGCAGGTCGTCCTTGAGCCATGTGATTGTTGGTATCGGAGAGGCCTGTCAACAACAAGAGATACACAATGTTGTTATAGGGTGTAGAGCAGCAGAGATGTGTCTAATTTACAATTTCATACAGGACTTAAATGTTTGTGTTTTCAAAGTTTTTGTGACTTTTATACTTAAACCTGAAAGTTGAAGTTTATTCGAGCAGTATTTCCAGCTCTCATCACCACAAAGTTCTTTATTTTTTTGTCAGTGAAGTGAGGTCTCACTGCATAATGTAGGAAGAGATTTAAAGACAATGAGAAAAAGTGAATAAATGAGAGTTAAATGTATCAACATCTGAGTGTAGAAAGCTCACAACATTAATGTACTCACCTGGAGGAGGCATTGCAATGATGTAGTTGTCCAGCTCTTGAGGCTCTCCATCTCCACCCTCATTGGTGGCTTTGACTCGTACCCAGTACATGGCCATAGACTTCAGCCCCATGATGGTATAGGAGGTCACAATGACAGCACTGGAGTTACAGCAACTCCACTCAGGGTTTTCTGCTGGTCTCAGCTCCACAAAGTATCCTTTGGCTTCATCCTGGACCCCTTCCTCCTCTGTGGGTTTGGTCCAGCTCAGTGATAAGGTGGTGTATGTGGAGTCCGTCACCTTCAGGTCAATAACTTTGCCAGGGGGTTCTGAAAGTGGAAATTATTGGCATTCAAGCTTGGCGATATAAGTGGTTGTGGATACACTTGATAAAAACATAGATTTTAATGGCTTACTACTCACTCTTTGGATCTCTTGCGATGACAAATTCAGAGGGTGTACTTGGCTCTCCAGCACCAGAAATGTTGATTGCTGATACTCGGAACTCGTACTCAATACCTTCAACAACGTCCTTCACTCCATACTGTTTCTCTGTTGGAATGTAAAACGCTCTAGATATGACTCGGGAATACACAAGTTTATGAACCCTAACAGTACATATCGAACATATTAAGCAATTACCCCCGCCAAGGTTTTTACCTGCATTGTATGTCTGTTAGCAACATTACAAAACTACTAAGCAGATGTTGATTATTTATTTGTCTGGTTTTCAGAGATTATTAGTATTCATTAGTAATTAGTATTACCCGAGAAACATGTGATTAAACCCTGGGCAAGATCAGAACATCCAAAAATCACCAACACGTACAATGTGTGAATGTTTTAGAAAAGACAATGGAACCAGTAGGGGGCAGTAAAACATGACTACTGCGTCTATGAGTGGGAGATGAAGACAAAGAAGGAAGTGGTAGGTTTGTTTTGACTCTTTAAAATCATAACCTTGATACAATTTAGGAGAGATCAGACATGGATGGAGGTTTGTGCTCTCTCAGCATTTTCTAGTTTGAAGGCAGCCATACCTTTGATTGGCTCATTCGGTGGGTTGACCTGGCTCCACAGATTACTTCCATTCTTGCGTTTTTCCACATTGTATCCCAAAATGTTGGTTCCTCCAGTATTCACAGGTGCACTCCAAGCGAGATAGATACAGTCTTTGAAAGCACTAACAATTTTTGGAGTAGATGGAGGTCCAGGGTATGCTTTAAAAAAAGAGATTTCATACAGAAAGGCATCACATTTTAGCAGTCGGGCGTTTCTCAACATTACACACTGTAATTTCTGATGTCTTAGAAGGCTCACCCTTCGTGCCTGCCTGGAGATCATCGGTCTCCATCATCTCACTGATGCCATGGTCAGTTTCAGCTCTGATGTGGTAGCAGTACTTTCTGCCATGATCCACATCGGCGTCCCTGTATTTCGGCTCTGGGCCAATCTTGCCTAATTTCTTCCAGCTGTTTCGGCCAATTTGCTGTCGCTCCAGGATGTAGTCGGTGATAGGCAAACCTCCATTGTCTTTAGGAGGCCTCCATTTGAAGTCAATACAAGCTGCTGAACTTTCGATGATATCCACAGGTCCCAGTGGAGGTGTTGGTTTATCTGGTGTAAAAGTAAAAGAAGAAAAAAAACTATTCTTGTTTATTGTATACTCTAAATCCCTTTATTTCCTCTCATACACAATAGAACATGCAATGAAATGATTTTGTTACAATGTAACGAGGCAGACATTGTACGGTGCCATCAGGCTAGAGCTGGGGATTCAAACCCAAACCTTTACCAGCTGAGCCACAGCTATATAACATACTCAGATGCTCTATGAATTATGAACAGGGAGAAGTATACAAGTCTTACCGAGTACAATAAGTTGTGTGATGGCCTCAGTTGTTCCACATTCATTTTTAATCTTAATTTTGATTTCTCCTGATGTTTTGCGTAGGCACTTGGTTAGCAGCAGGCGACTGTGTGAAGAAGACTTCTCAATCTTGATATGAGTGTCCTCCAGCAGCTCTTCACCCTCATTGTACCACTGGATCTTCATGGGTTCACGGCCGACAAACGTTAGCTTGAAGGCTGCATCTTTTCCCGTTTTGATAGTAATAGGTTTTATGAACTCAGCAAGGTCATCAGCATTGATTCTTGGGGGATCTGGTACAATAAAAACTCAGATTTTTGAACTGAAACTGCTAGATGCAGAAAATAATACCTTTGATTTGAATTTTTGATATTTGAAATTGTTTCTGATTACAGTACCGTCAACAATTAGCACAGCTTCTGTTTTACGCCCATCAGCTTCACATCGGTACTTTCCAGCATCTTCCTCTGTGCAGTTTTTGATAACGAGTTTACGATAAGTCCCATCTTTAACAATACAGAGGTCATCTGTAGCTGTTATCTGAAATGCACGCACACAAATGTGAACACACATAAATCTCAGACGGTTAAAGATGAAAGTGTTTTTCTAACAACTCGCATGATGCTCACCTCTTTTCCATCTTTGTACCAGACTGCATCACAGTCCTCGCTGCTCAGCTTGCACACCAGCTCTGCATCAGTACCAATAATTGCATTTATATCTGACAGCCCGCTGGTGAAGTAAACTCCCGGGTCTAAAGCAAATACAACCTTATTATAAATGAGGAACAGAGAAACATACACAGCAGTACTGAGAGTTAAATCACTGTGTTCTGATGAAACTTACCAATGACAGTATCAGGGACAAGTGGACCTGCTCTTACTCTCTTTTTTTTCTCTTGAACAGGCTCTTCTTCTTCAGTTTCAGCAGCTTCACCTGGAGCTTCTCCCTCTTTTGTTTCTACTTTGTTCTTAGGTTCACCTGCTTCTTCCTCCTGTACATCCTCCTCCTCCTCCTCCTCTTCTATCTCCTCTTCTTCCTCCACAGCCGTAGCTTCTGTCCCATCTGCACTTTCTCCAGCTGCAACTGCAACTTTTGGCTTTGCCTTAGGCTTTGCTTTAGGTTTAGGTTTAGTTTTAGGTTTATCTTCAGCCTCAGGTTTGGCTTCTGCCTCTGCTTTTGCTTTTGCTTCAGCTTCTGCCTTTTCAGCGGCGGCTAGTGCTGCCGCTGCCTCTGCCTCTGCTCTCGCCTTTGCCATCCACTCATCTCTCTCCTGCTCTAACTTAGCCTGTTGCTCCTGAGCGATCTTCAGGAGATCAGCCCCTCCACCACCTGCTCGAGTTGTCTTGCGAACTTTCTTCTTTCCTTTTGGATCTTTTTCAGCTTAAAATAAAAAAAACAGTGATAGGACGATGTCAATACTTCATGCTCTGTTCATCTTTGATAAACTTGTGTTGAAGAGTCTGTAAGATACAATTGTGAATATTTTAACGGTACCTTCCACTATAAGCCAAGCACTGCAGGATTTGAGTCCAGCAGAAGCTGCATAAATTCCTTTGTCCAGTGGCATACAGTCCTTCACCACTAGTGTGTGAATCAGCATGTCCTCTGACACAGTAATGTCATATTTGTCTCCCTGCTCCAGTGGAATATTCTTCCCCATCCAAGTGATTTTCTTCAGTGGTGTTGAGACCACACACTCAAACACAGCATCCTCTCTTTCCTCTGCTTTCACATCCTGAACCTTCACCAAGAAGTCTACGGGAGGAACTAGAAAAAGCACAACACATAGCTTAACGTTGGATCTGGTACTAGACACACCATGGGACTGTATGGTATTGGATACATGTTGGTGAATATTTAATTAAATCATCAACTTACGTTTTAAGTCAGTGGAGAAGATCTTAACTCCATCAACTTCCACTTGGTATAATCCTGCATCCTCTGGGTTAACACCATTGATGCTGAACACAAACTTCTTGCCAACTTGCCTCAGTCCATGTTTTACCTCTGCGTCGGCATCAAAAGGAATCATTACTCCATCCTGTTCAAACAGAGACAGTTGTACGTAATATGTAGCATGAAGTGTGCATAGAAATGGGTCAATGTTGCAGAGAACGCTCATTCAGTGCTTTAATTTATCTGATTCCCACAACATCTCACCTTGTACAAGAAAATTTTGCTTGTTTGGTCTTTGAGTGACATTTCCAGTTCAAACTCTGCAGCACCACTGGATTTCAGTTCAATGGGCTTTAGGTTGCAAAGTCTTTCAACAACCTACGTTAATTGGAAAAAGGAAAAAAAACTGTATTTGTGGTATTATGATATTCTCTCAACGTCTTAGAAGTGAATAGATGCTTTATATTTACACTTAGACTAGGCTGAAACATACCTTTTCTTGCTCTTTTTGTCTTTCTTCCTTCTTTTCATTCAGTTTCTTCAGCATCCAACGGAAATCTGTGATGCTGTACTGTGAACAGATGCCTTCATAGTCTTTCTTGTCTGCACTTAACAGCAGTTCCCAGAACTTGTCGTCGATTTCCAGCTTTGTCTCTTCTTTGGCTTCAGTGTCAACCCTCCAAGAAGAAATGAATAACATTAAACAATTTTAAGATATTGATCAAAACTAAATAAATAAAAAAACAAACTCAAAGAGCTTAAAAACAAAGCTGAACAAAACAAAGATGCACACTTTTTTGCAAATTAACTTCCTACTTACTGTTTCAAGGTCTTTTTGAAATCCTCGGGTATCTCTCGAATGGCTACAATGCAACCAGTGTCATAGTTATAATTTTCATTTCATACATGACTCACAATGAATTAATATAAATTCAATGTAGGCTGTGCACCTGTTCTTGATTGTTGCAGGGCTCTGTTTTTTTTATAGCCAACTAAAAAAGAGGAAAATTGGAGTGAAGTGAGAAAAATGGGATTTCACTTTAAAATGACTTTGATACAGTTTGTGTTGGGAAACCAGAAACTCACCTTCAATCACATTAAGTGCAGCGGTAACAACAGCTTTTCCATATTCATTCCTGGCATAACACTTGTATGTATCAGCGTGTTCTGGAGACACGTCAGGCATCTGTCAATCAATACATGACTGTCTATGTTTTGGCAAAACAAGGATAGTGCAAGATGAACTGATTCTTTTTTTTTTTTTTAATCAATCAGTTTTGACTGGTTAGTGTCAGTGACGTGCGGTAAGAGGAGGCTGAGCCTATCCTGTCATAATCAAAAGCAACAACAACAAAGAAAGATAAATATTAATGTTTCTCCACATACTGTTGCTGTCAATGTAACTTCTGTATGATTCCAGTCATTTTTATTGTCAAAAATCACTGGTTTTGAATATTTGCTTACAAACATGGGTGAGATGAGGCAGCGACAAGCTGAGCCTCACCTCGGATTGTGCAATCCCACACAAACTGAGCTGAGCACAAGCAATTGGCTTGTTGCAACCTCCCTGTATATCACCATTGTAATGACACTTTTATTATATGTCCTGACTTTCTGAGTAATATGTTTCAGTTTGTGTATAACACATTTAGTGTCTCTGATCTGACATAAAACTGCAGTGAAACAGCAGAAGGTGAGGCAGCCACTATCTCTGCCTCACAACAGGGGCGTCTGCTGTTGCTCTTCATCTAAACAGAGACAACAAGCACTAGCTAAAGATCAGAAACTCAACTGCACTGCTGAAGTCTGTTTTTATTTTTTGTTCTGACTGCAAAAATGGAAGACATTCATTAATCTTGTTTTTTTATATCATCAAAGGTCATTTATTTTTCTTTTTTTTTTGCCATAATATGTGTGTCTAATGCTAAGACGATGATCGTTGACCATGATTTGGAACATAACCAGTAGACAGTGTGCAAGCTGCCAATTGAATGGTGAATTTAAGCTACAGTATTGGGTTCATATATTTGTCATTCTGACTCTGAAAGCCTCACCAGTCTCAAACCTCACTGCACGTCACCGGTTAGTGATCTCACGTGTAGTTGGTGTTCACCAGCACTCGTATCAAAGAGGACTTTGTAGGATTCTTCATCAATTTCTCCATCATTTCTCATCCAGGTCACAGTTGGTGTCGGGTTACCGGTAACTATTGCTCTGAAGATGGCCAGTTTTCCTGAAAAAGTGGAACGATTGGAACGACTTTGTTTCTTATCAACATCAAATTGTGCCAGTCACCAGAGATATTTTACGTTACCTTCTTGAATAGTGAGAGCGATGGGTTTCCGGGTGAAATCTGGGGTGCTCGTGCCTTCAGGTAGTTCTTCCACATACTGAGTGATCATAACTCCGGGCACCTTTGACCTCTTTCTAATTTTCACTGTTATTAAAAGAGATGCAGTGTTTTGTTTACAGATTTATTAGGACACTGTAAAGAATTTCAGCAACTGAAATAGCTACGATAAAGTTTGTCTCAGAAAATGCTTCAGATATACATTCAATTCTGACCACATGAGTCGTTAGTTTTTCACCTCTGTAGTTACTTACCCTGCCCTGGAGCAGTGGGCTCCTCATCCTTAGCTTTACGGATCTTAAACATCTTGACAACGGCTTCTCTGCTTAAGCTAAAACAGTAACAAAGACTTAATAGGCAACAACACGTTTTATTCCCTTACATCACTTTGTTAAAGAGATTATATTTTCACCTGTTAGCAACATTACGTGAAATCTTACGAACAGGAATCCTGTCTGGAAATCATCTTGAAAATCCAGATAATCCCTATCTCTTATAATGGGTGAAGTATCTTTCCAACTTATTCTTCACATATTAATGGATTTTAAAAATGTACACACACATGCAGGGTGAAAATGTCTACAATCTGACACAATTTAGTGAAGTTCAGATTTCTTTTGTGCAAAAACAGTTTGGATATTTCTTAAAGGGGTTCCTGACCTCACTTGTTTATTTACAGACTTTTTACTTGCAGTTATCATCTACTTTTAAGAAATTGTCCGAGGAGTGGGGCAGGTGATCAGGTGTCCAAAAAGCATCATGGATTAGCCACATGTAGGAATGATGCCGTGGTGAAGGTTTGTTTTCTCTGAGTACTTCACAACTTTGAGAATTTACTTTGTGTTGGATAACAAGGTTGTTTGTTCCCATACTGCACAGCACATCACCGTTTTAGTGTGCTGTGAAAGTGATGGCTTTGCTTGACCACTTTCAGTAACCATAAAAATCCCCATCTGTCTGACAAGTAATATCTTCCAGATGGTCTGAATTTGCTGCGGGTATATCACTTATCTTTGTAACTAGTGGCGTAAGGCAGGCAAGATGATTTTTTAAGGATAGGCACTTTAAAAGCCTACCCTTGGAGAGACAGTAAAAATGTAATGAGGCATAATTTATTTCTCACACTTAGACCAAATAATATCATGATGTAGATTGTATTGCTGGAGGTCAATGTTATAAAATTAGTGGTGTAAGTGCCCCTGTATTTGTAATTCTATCTGTATTATAAATAAAACAATTCATGTGATCAGGAAATACTTCACATTCCCTTTCTAGATTCCTGAAAGTGACCGTCATAATTTTGCACGCAGTAGGTCACATACCACATAAAACCGCTCAGGAAGTGGCGTAAGTGACTCACTGCAAGTGTAAACTTAGTCATTGCCATCTTTGCATGTAGGCTTTGCTAAAGACTTTGTGGAAATACATGAAAGGATAAACTCTGCAGCACTACTCAAGGCTAATATGAATGCATTAGTGGTTAAAAGTGTGTTTCTATGGTTATATTGTTACATCAGAGTTAACATGGAAAATATCAAAGGTTTCTTCAATGATCAAGTAAAATTTAAATCATGCTGATTTGTGAGTTCATGCTCCAAACTGATCACTTGTCCATTACAAATAAAATAATTATGGGTACATTTCAACATGTACAATGATCTGCTTTTACACACAGCTGCTAATGATGCAGTAATTATTTAATTTAAGGTTTAATTTGAGAGAAATAATTCCAACTAGATTAATGTCACCTATGTACTGGTCACTTGTACACACGTAAACAACTTGTATCTTAAATACTTAAGTAAAAAATAATGTTAACACTTGTGTTGTCACTGTGTTTATACTCTGTAGACTCTTGCTTCATTTTTATGATCTCATTACTTTGATGACAGCAGCCTTTCTGCTCTTGAATTAAATTTGATTGCTACTTAAACTTTTACTGTTAAGTTTAATTAGAATGAATTATGCTGAGTTCTGTCAGTTAATGAAGTACCTGCATATTTAACAGTTCTGTACACATGCTACACTGCTGTAAAGCTATATTTGTCAGAGAGAGAAAACAGCTGTGGCAGGTCTGTTATGGGCAATCTGATTTATGAATAACATGTCAAGAGTATGTCTGAGATTTTGGGGCTTCATTTAACAACACGGCCTATAGCTTTACTTTTTTGTGCTGCAAAATGCTAAACACAATGTCTGTTCAAGTTAAGTCTAGTGAGCTAGTGTCAGGAGATCAGTAAGTGAAGTGAGTGCACAGCTGAGCTTTGTTAGGTACCACCTCCACTTTTTAGAAACAGTTAATAACAATCTCTCTCTGTCTAATAACAATGTGTTGTTGGTATATTTATACATTATGTAATCAGGCTCTGCTTCCCGTAAAAGCACAAACATAAACAATACTAATATAGTTTGTCATTAATGGTGGTTGATCACATGACTTCAGAGAAACTGCACTCGTAACAATTAATAGACTGCATGACATTAAATACAGATTCTGATTAACTGGAGCTCACCACCATTTAAAGGGACAGTCAGCAACCTTCAATCAGCACCTACATTGTAATGCACTACAAAGAGCATTTTAATGAAGTATCCAATCCTATGTACCCACTTCTTGGAAAATATACTCACTATTTTTGCGACTAACCGCTGTGCTCTGCTCTGTGTTGCCAGCCAGGGTTCCAGCTGATGCCTGAGTGTGACTTCTCCGTTGTGAGAGGCAATAAAGCCTTTCAAAGACACTCAGAGCAGCCACTTCTTTTTTGGGTGGATAGGTTTTCTGACCTGCACTTTGGCCCCTGAAGTGCTATAGGTTCCTGAAAAGGGGGCGACCACAGATAATGCAGCAGGGGAGCTTCCTAATCCCACCCTCAAAGATGGAGTTTCAGCTGTGGTGCTGCAGCAGGGGGCTTTTGGCGGCACTTATTAAAAAGGGAAGTCTTGTGGGAAGTGACATAGAAGTGTTGAGGGCTGAGCTGCCTAACCATTAGCTTAATTGCACCTGTAGGCTGCCTGATTTCCATCCCAACATTTAACAAGAGGTGAGTGGCAATACTTTTTGTGTTTATTGGTCTAATATATTAAGCTTTTTCTTTATTTTGTATTTTCAAAAGTGTCAAAAACAATTAACTGTAATTATCAAATCATGGATTTCCAGTTTTCCTGAATGTTTTTTTTTACACAATACTCTGGACAGATCTGACAACTGACAATAAAAATCAGCTAAACCTTTTTCTGATATGAGACTGCTAATGAGCAACAGTTAAATTTAACGTCTCTTAGCGTGACAGTGAGCAGAATTAAATTAGCAATTCTTTTTGAAAGCAAGAAGTGTCAACCTGCACTCGTCAGTCATGCTTTTGCTGGGGGTGCAACTGTTGTTGACCTGCTGTTCTTCAGTGACGCTAAACTTGGAATCTTTGACCCCCCACCTCCCAAAAAAATGCTCAGAGACGTAATACAAGAAGACTGGAGCATAAATTATTCACATAAACTTTTCAAGAAGGCAAACAAGTGGTGTGAATTCTGATCCGTGCTTGCTATGCAAAGCTTCACCTAGGGCTCATATATATTGTACATATATATATATATATATATATATATATA
>OOFC01047877.1:0-10902 GCA_900323345.1 Pseudochromis fuscus
CACCCGAGCTCTCGCTGGTCCTGCTTGGAGAGATGCGGGATCCGGCCTGAGGTGCCATCGCCTCTTTGCTTTCCTCCTCCACTATCCCATCAGATTCCTCCTCACTGGACGACGGATCTAACATCTTGCTCTTGAAGCGGTGCGCTCCCTAAGGATATTCAACCTAGTAAATGTGTGGTATCCCCAGATGATGGCTGTGCCGTTGTCTTATCCGTGCCTAGATATAAGGTAGAATATGCCTGGAGTCAGGACAGGGAAAGGCCCTGATTGTACTCGCTCGCTGAGAGATGTCAGCAGTACGAGTGATGCTGGAAGAGGTTTAGTCTGCTCCTCACTGACCATTCTCCGCCTGCGCCGCGCACTCGTCGATGCTTACGTATTTTCTGTATTTTATTGGCCAGTCACTGCTGCGGATGAGAGAGGGGGAGGTGAGAAGGGAGAGGAGGGGATGGGCAGGGGGAGTGTACAGATGAGGGGGACGAGAGAAGCTCTTTTTTTTTTTTCGATGAAAGCGGGAGATGGCCTCTCCCTTCCTGCCAGGCGTGGACTGAAGGCGGCGGGAGCTGGCCGCGGTCCTGAACGCAGAATGGGAGCAGAGAGTGAAGGATGCGCGGCTCTTCCTTCACTGTAGCCGCTCATATAACATCCTGCAGTGGTACACCTAAGATGGCTGCCACAGGATTTCTCTGAGAATGTCACTGACTGAAATGGGGAACATTATTAAGTCCATGGAGAAGTAGAAAAGGAGGTGTAAAATTTTCAGAATGGTCTCTGAGCCCCTCATGTTGTTGATGGGGTGGGGTAACCAAAAGGACTGGACTCTCTCTCTCTCTCTCTCTCTCTCTCTCTCTCTCTCACACACACACACACACACTCTCTCTCTCTTTGTAAGCTCTGCACAGAAATTAATTGTTGCAGCATGTGCTGGTATCTCTTGTAGAGAAACTGTCCAGGCTGCAACACGAGCGTGCCATCTCCTACATGTATTATTCAAGCCGAAACCACACAGTCTCTAATCAAAACACTGCTTTTTGCATAAGTAACGATTTGTTATCTCCTCCACAGTAAGGATGGGACGTCACGTGATCCTTGCAGGAACAGGTCCTTCTAAACATCACAATGCTACAAACACAAACAGTCCTTTTTCATGGTCACGTGATTTGCATTACGGATTCAGTGTGTTTTGTTTATGAAATCTCTTGATAAAAACAATTGGCAACATTTTTCATTCTAAATATATCACTTTCTGTTTCTTTACCACAATAAAGTACAGTATGTGTCATGCATTTTTCATTTTCTTCACACCATTTTAAATAAACCTAATATCTGGATTTCTGTGTCATATATAAATATATATTTATCCAAGAAACTCCAATGGTTATATTAATATGTCAAAGATTAGTGGAAATTTAAAGACTGCTTTGATTTTAGTTTGTTGGCACAGATACATCAATTGACCTTCTTTTACTTTCCGCTCACTCACTGCTGCATGCTGTACTTTGACTGATGTGGAGCACATGATTACAGAGCATGTATATTATTACAGACATGAATATCTTTTAGAAAAATCTCACCCCAATCTTCTACTGACTGGCTCAGACTACTAATACCATGGGAGATGTTTTCTTTCCCCTGCTGATGAGAATTTGTGCTGGGGTGTGAGTTTGATGTCTGTGTCTGACCTGCTGATCCCAGCCCTCAGAAATGTACCATATCTTAGCTGTAGTGCCGTACTGTAGTACTTTCTACTTGTTATTACTGCAGTGGCTTCCAATCTTTTTGGATTTTGACCTTTTTTAAGAAGAGTAATGTCTGCTCACAACACACAGGCTGATACGGGTTTCAAGCAATTTGACCAATGTTGTTTTCTTCACATATTTTAAATTGGTTTCAGGAGCCTGCAGAGGTAAAACTAAGATTAGAGAAAAGTCTGAAAAAACACAGAATTTGTGCAGCAAAAATATGTTATTTTTTATCTTTCTTGTTCATCCACCCTCTGCCCCAACTTTTTTAGATGTCTGCTGCCCATTGGTAATGTTCTGAGCTTTTGAATTGTTACTGTAAAGGGGGAATCACTTTTTAAATATCATAGCTGGTATATGATAAATATGATAACTATTGTGAAATCCATATAATTATCAATGTGCAGTGTATTACTGTGTTTTAACTTTTGGGCTAACCTGGATGATGATCTCTAAAAGTGTTAAGAATTAGAAAAACATTCAACATATAAGTTTGAAGGTTTTGGAAGCAGGAGCAGTGAAGAAAAAACATTTGTTTCTAATATCAAGGATGAAACAACTACCTTTCAGGATACCAGCAAGAAAGTAAACAAGGGTACAAACTCGTCAGTGATTAGAGAACACTTCACACTGTATGCACAATTATTGTATCAGGCTTGAAGGTTTAAAACAGACAACTGAGTTCAGTCTAGCTCAAGTGTGCACACTTGTAACAAATGTCTGATGCAATGAATGGACCTGAAATTACTAAATATCTTCGACCTTTCTAAAATATTCAGAGACCAGAATAGCTCATCCTCTTTTCAATAACTGTGTGTCTGTCAGTTTCTTGATCTGTTCATGATCAACTTCCTCTGACGTGCAACAGCCTCCCAAACACTGAGATGTTTGTGTATTGTTTGAGAAGAAGCTACATGCTCTTGAAAGCACTTAAGTCTGGTGAGGCAGGGGGCATTTCTGAGGCCTTTGCTGCAGTGGGTTACTTGAAAGCATGTGATGGAGCATCGTCCTGCTTAAAAATCCTTCTTTGTGCTTCAGATTTCTTCCTGTACCACTACATGAGGAGAGCATCTCTCGAAACTGCAGTAGGTTGTTGAGCAGTGCCTGACTCACAGTGGTGCCCTGTGTCCATTAGTGATCCGCTCACAGCTCCATCTATATGGAATATCAAGAGTCACCCTCGATTCATCTGTTCTCAAATCCTTTGGTTTTAAAGATGGAGCCATTTTCCGACCCCATCTTGACACTTTGACTTGTGAATGTATTCAGTGTTTCATCTTGTCCATGTGTCTTAGCACTTGACATCTTGTACTTCTGGAGAGTCTAGGTGATGCAGCTCACTCACAGACTGTATGTAACAGATGGACATAGTCACTGGGTCTGAGAAGTGAAGCCAAAAAGTGCAACACCACCGATGGCGTGTAGATGCTGTCTCCAAAACCGTCTGCGTTCTGGCTTCCATTCAAAAATCATCAACATCTTTTATGAAATACTAATCAGTCAATAAATGTTTTATTTTTTCTACAAGCCATTCCCTAAAGTCACTAATTCCTCTCGGTGGTGGTCCATCTGAAAATTATTTCACATTTAAGTCGACATTAGGCCTCAAAGAGAGCTGTATTTGGGGGTGTGGCTTGTTTGACTGACAGACCTGGTCCAATAAACTGCCTCAGATGTTCCGTTAGACCCGCCCCCTCGCTGGTCCTCAGCTCCTCTGCCTCTAAAACACCACTGTGGCAACAGTTAAGTACCAAACTTCTGTCTTCAAAATAATCTACAAACTAATGGGTGACCTTAAGGGGGGTACGTCTGTATTTCTTTTTCAGTCTGTGGTCGGAGTGCTGGTATATGGTGCCACTGGAAGGCAATGACTTCCTGGAAGTTTCACATTAAGCTTTAATTAGATTTTTTGCACCTAATTTGTGCTTTTTCCTCTCTGGACATTTTTTGCAAACTTGTTGATTATTCACAACAACACATGTGGCAGTCTGGTGGCCACGGTTAAGCTATCTCAAGAGTCTTGCATTCAACTGAAAGGGCTTTTTTTTCCACAATTTTACACCTCTCAGGTAAATATCTTTTTTGCTCTATTTTAATTGAGGTGCTGATCATTTTAGGCAACATTGTCTCTCACTACACGAATACATATTACCTGAAAACAAACAAATGAAGTTTATATGGTTTCAGTGTTGGAAAATGTACATAGTCAATGGTTTGGATAGTCTTTTCTTACCATTCTTTATTCTTCTGACCACATACTGTGCTTACCTCCCCCATGCACCATACTTACAGTACCAGCACGCCCATGACAGCCTCTATACACTGAACTCAGCATGCACAGAGGATGAGCAGGCCTGCCTACTTCACCTCTGAGATTAAATTGAATTTGACAGCTGGACTGACTAGCTGCTTCTCCAGATGTTCTTTATGCATCTGACCAGCATATTCCCTGCAGGTAACCGTGCTTTCAAGGACTCCTCACCCCGTTTTGCTGTAGTGGATCTCCTGTTGCTCTGACTTTGCATTCAGTAGTCCTTCTTCGGGGTTTACTTACACTGCCTGCCCTTGTGGATACTCAGTGTGACGTTTCCCTGTGTTCCCCGTAGTCCTCAGCTTGTTAGGTTCTCAACAGGCCACTGGCAGATCCTGACGAGTGAGACGGTTTGTAGACTGACACCCGTTGGTTTTGTGTGACTGCACACTCCTGAGATCCCTTGGAGAGGTCTAGCACTAACCTCAGCGACAGAACTCTCTAAACCTTTTAAACATTAATAATTGACTGATGTTCTTTGCCCCGCTCCTCCACTTCAACTAGAGTGTGTACACATTAAATGTTGATGCTCTTCTGGGTACTACAACACAATGGCCAGAGTGGAAAAAAATTACTGTTTTTCTTTTTTTTTGTCATGCAACGACAGGTAAAATTTTGTTTGTGCTTTAAGGAAAACATTCATGCTTTCAATGTTTTTTTTATTTTCTTTTTTTTAGATTTCCATTGTCTGACCAATGTCCCTAAATGTTAGAAAACAGTCTCACAGCAACATACAGTTGGTAGTTGTTTTACTAGCTTTTGATTTTGAACATTTGAAAAGTTCTAGTTCAAAAGCTTGAACTTCATTCTTGACCTTGGAAAAAAAAAAGTCCTCTCTGCTATGCTTGCTCCTTAACTGTTGTCGCAAGATCTCTGTCACCTCAGCATATGTTGAAATGTTGATTTGGGCACTTTAAAACAATTGAAGAACGGTCTCCTGCTTTCTCACTGTTGTCATCCGTTCACTTGATGAGAGTGAACCAAATGGTGAAGTTGCAGGTTTGTCACTAACAAGCAGCCACATCAACCACTGTTACTATAAAAACATACGCTGCTTTAAAATGCTTCTGAACACGGGAAAAACTCAATTTGCTGACGTGACATTGGCTGAAAGCTCCAGAGTAATTACTCAACTGACCTCATAGTGAGATTCCTACTTCTGAGGTCATGAACTTCAGTATTTACAAAAGTAAAAGTTAAGATGATGTGCTAATAATATGACAAATCACATAATCACTTGAATGCACAATAAAAAAAGAAAACAAACTTTATTCCTGATTATTGACATATCTGTTGAATAAATCTCAAATTAAAAAAAAAAAACTGCATAAAAACTGTTCAACCTGCAAAAAATAAATGAGACTGCTGAGATGAGCATTAACAGTGAGACTATGATCAGTGGAGATGAGATGAATCATTTGAACTTCCCTTGACCCCACCCTAGAAATGTATTATTAATTATAGTCAAAGTCTATGGGGACTTGGCTGACTTTATCATCACACCTGATACCAGTCTGAATGTCATCTTAACAGCCTCTTTTTTCTTAATTTAGATTTTGTTTTAAGTGTTTATAGTACGTATCAAAGAGTGACTGTAAAAAACTATAAAAATAAAGGAACAGAGGGCAAAGAAAATCTGAAATCATCACAAATAAAACCAGTAAAATCTCTCTAGAGTGGTGTTTTGTGCTTTAACGTGTGTGTGTGTTTCTGTGTCTGTCGTGTGGCTGTCTTTGGAGGGTTTACACAGACGGCATATGTAAAGCACACAGTGATGCACCAGACAGTGCAGCACAGCTGAAACATCACAGACTAACTGCACAATAATATATTCATGACTTTCCTCCCTCACTGCTCTTCATTTATAAATCCTCCTTGCTATGTATATACAGAGTATCTTTATTTTATTCAGTGTATATTCTCCAAGAGTGTAACAGCAAGTGAGAGAGAGCGATGCAAGACAGGAGCGATTATTGTTGCACTTGAGCTCATGTCAGTCAGATCTATATTCGTCGTTATAGACATCAGCTCGGTGTTTAGTCATCAGCAATAAGCTCGGAGTTCAACTGCATTTAAAAAAAAAGTGTTTGTCAGAGGGAAAGCGACTCGCACGTCGGCACACACACGCACACACTCACACACACGCAGGCTCAGAGCTTCTCTGGAGTTAACTGAGGAGCTCTTTGAAATATTTAAATGCTGGGAGCGTTTTTAATCTGAGATTGATGGAATAGGGTCAGTGTCAGCATTGCAGCTACTATAGCCGTCTTGGAAAGGACTTCACACCCAGCAGATGATGACTCTCAACATTTTCACCAAGAATGTGTTTACATCCAGGGAAAGTGGGCATTTTAAGATATGTCTGATAAGACTGTTCTTTTTGTGTTATATAAAATTGCCTGGCTATGGATTGGCGAGAAGAGAAATGCAGTTTAAAATGGGAGTAGTTTGTACGTGGCTTTTAGGAGTAAGGAGAAACCAGCTTTGAAGACATTACCAATCTACAAATCCTTTTACATAACAGCTTTCTTCCATGGCCGCCCTCAAACCCCTCCATGATAAAACTACACTTTCATTTTCCCTTTTTGACAGTACTCCTGCTGTGAATTAGAGATGGCATCCTAGCAGGTTCAACAGAGCACATTCAGCTTTTTTATCAGATATTTCCTTTTCTTTATATAACACAGTAAAATATATCTGCAAGTAAGGTGAATATGGACTATTTGTGGAACATGCACAGGTAAAATATAATTTAAATCTGTCTTTATTTTGTTTGGTATCTGTTCTTGCTCCAGATAAATCCTCTGCCAAAAAGTAAGTAAAAAAATAAAAAGAGAAAAACTCATTGGACAGTATGTTTGTATTGTATGTGTTTTTGTTCAGTGGTAGCTGGAGGTCTCATGACAAGCATCGGATTTATGCTCGTCTCTTCCTCCCACAGTTTTCAGAGTAGAGAGGGGAGATGATGCCAGAAAAAGATTCATTAATAATGCAGCGAGAGGCTGGAGCCTCACCACTTTCACATGACGAAAAAAACCCCACAGCTGTTAGACCAGCACAATATTCTCATCAACTGGAGAATACAGTTTATCCAAGCAGTGCACACAGCAGTGGATGAGCTGCAGCGTATTTAGCTTATTGTGCACACAGCAGACACATTTGTCAACTGGATTTTGCTGCAAGAAGAAAGATCAAATGCAGTGAGAAAGTAGGAAGAGATAATCACTGCAGCTTGAGAGGTTTTCTTCTCAATCAGCATGGCTAAGTACTGCCCTCTGTTGGCGGAAAAATAACATTTAAAGTATTTTTCTGTGTTTAAAAAGTCAACATTTGTCTGCACCACTAATAAGATTACACTCTCAGGTATTTTAAAGCAGTATGCATTATTTTTAAAAAATGTTGAAGTCAAATTAAACACTGTTTTTTTAAGCGGATATACAGTTTGTGTTACCGATGCAAAGACATAACACAGCACACTCAATCACTCAATCAATGTATTTATTTAATCAATGTATTTATTTTAATTTGTATTATTTTTTAATATTTATATAAATAAGTGTGATTGTATGAGTGAAGAACACCCATTACACTACAAATAAGGAGGCAAACCAGCAGCAACCGGCCAACCACTCATGTAGTAAATATTAAATAATAAGAAGGGTTTGGATTTATATAGCACTTTTTTCTTGAAGTCCAGACTCAAAGTGCTTACAAAGACCATTATTCATTCACACCGGTGGCAGTAAGCTAAGCAAGCCACAGCTGACAGAGGTGTGGCTGCCAATTTGTGCCTATGGCCCCTCCAACCACCACCAAACTTTCATACAGGGCAACAGTGGGTAAAGTGTCTTGCCCAAGGACACACTGACAAACATTTGGAAGAGTTGGAATTGAACCACTGACCCTTTAGTTGGTAGACGGCCACTCTACCACTGAGCTACTACCGCCCCAACTAACCTCTAAACTCAGTGGAAGCAAATGTGAAACTAACTGTGAAAATATTTGTGGACAGTTCAAGATGCAACAAGATTGAAGATGCCCACTACTTCAAGGTCAAACTGTTCAAATGAACAAAACAAACATATAAAGTAAAATAAATATGTAGGTGTTCAGGACTGGTTGGAGGGATGTTGCATAAAACCGATTATTGCACTTACAAGGGTGGAAGGGTAAGATCCATAAGAGAACAGTGTCTGTGTTTGTATTTTACTTGAAAGAGGAAGAGTACATACACATCTAGGGGTTTAGATATAGTGCTGCTGGTGCCAGTAGAAATGAACTGCATGTAAATCTGGAAATATAATGTATGTAGGGAAACTGAGCATAGGACAGTTACAGAGGTGGTGCTGACATGAGAGTGTGGGATCAGCAGCGTAGTAGCTCTGGGCTGCAAACTGTCTTTCATCCTGGTCCTGTTGGTTTCTGCTGCACTTGTCAGAAAAAGGGAAGAAGGCTGAAGATGCTGCGGCTGCTGTGGGTCAGGTTTCTGCAGATATTCATGTCCTTGCCGCTGCGGCGGGTTCAGAAGGTTTCATCTGTGCTGGAGGGCCGTTCTGTTCTCACAGGTGCAGACAGAGTACCACACAATAATGCATTACAGTTAGCATTAAGATTGAAAACCAATAATACCTGAGGTCCCACAAACGAGAAGATCAATGCTCCCCATCATTTCTGCAGCAATATTCTGATGCTAAGCTAACACTGTTTTCACACATGTTGTCTAGTTTATGGCAACCCAATTATCAGTTTCACTTACCTTAAAACTCAAAGATAGTTAAGAAACCAAAGTCACCACAGTCATCCTTTGGTTGTGTGTTAGAAACTGTTCTGATAAGTGGTACACACTAGCGTAACATCATGGGTATAGGACCCGGTGCAAATATTATTTTTGTGCCCCCACCCCGTCCGAAACACAAGCGCACCTCCTGCAACGCTACACGCAGGCGCACACACATAAACACGCACACACACGCACAGCCACTCAAGAGAGGCTAGGCTAACGCTAAACGTGATGCTACGTTTTCTCGTCAATTGCATTTTTTTCTAGCTGAAATGAGAAACAACTCACCTCACGCCATCGCGACTCGTCCTGAATGACAGGTATCAACGTGATTGGACAAATGATCTTTTCCTCCTCCCATACCAGCCACTCAGCGTTACCTTAGCGACCCGCCCCAAGCTATTCCGTTCACAATAACTGGGCCTGTGGCAATTCCGGACAGCTGCTATTTTTTTTTTTCTTCCTTCGTGGGCCCCTGACGGCGTCTGGGCCCCGGTGCAGCTGCACCGGTTGCACCGTCCATATTTATGCCACTAGTGGTACAGTCCAAAGTATGCTGCGTTCCATTTGTCTCGGATGTTGGAAGTCGGAGCTCGGAATGACGTCACATCCCAGTTGAATGCGTTCCGGATACAAAGTCGGGAAAAAAGACGGCATGGAAACTACCCTCGCGCTGGTTATGGCTGAATATAAACAGCTTTTAGACAGTTTTTACACTATAGATTAATGTCTCTATATAACGTGGATTAGATGATGTTGTGTGACATAAATGGTCAAAACTGCGAATAAACAGCATATTTCATGAGCTTTACTTACGGTTTACGCTTGCAGCCGCCATGTTCAAATCCAACTCGGGGCTGATCAGAAACGTCCGACATCCCAGTGGGAAACTCCGACATGGAGCAGCGTTCCATTTGCAATTTCCCAGTCGGAACAAATGGAACGCAGCATAACTTTAACCCTTTATTTCCGAGCATGTCGTCGGAGACAGGTCTGCACATGCGTCTTCGGATTACCGTGATTATGTCACGGTTTGCGCAATCAGAAAAATTCCAACGGTTCCCAAGAGCTGAGATGTTGCACTTTACAGTGAATATGGTGTCATTATGGTAATTTCACCAGCGCCTCTCTCAGCAGCCATCAAAACAAATAATTTACTATATACTAGGTGTTGTGTGTAATAACAGTGACCATGAAGCAAGAATAGCAGGAAAACACAAAAACAGATTTTGATTGTAGAGTTTTAGTGAACAAAAACACTGCGACTGCACATGAATGTTAAATTTTGCATGTTGAATTGGATTTAAAATCAAAATAAGCATAAGAAGTCCAGGTGGAAATTTGGAGGCTCAGGTGTTAAAGGGTTAAAAGGACATTTTCACTGGGAACAACCCAACCTGTCAAAGTAGAAACAACTCAGACGTCAATAACAACATGGCTGTGGATAGGAGACACTTGGCAGAGTTTTGCTGTACAGAGTTGTTCATATTGGTCCAACAGTTGTGGAGTTTTTGTCAACTGAATGTGAGAATGTTTTGAGTGTAAAAAAAATAGCCTGGACTTGAGGGGTTAACAAAAAGACACCTTTATAGGTTTTTTTGCCTCAGTACACTTCTATCCCGCTACATTACACAGGGCAGTACTACTTACATGTATCAACTTTCACTGTCTAATACATACAGTAAATTTAAATAGGATAACACGGACTATTCTGTATAATTCTGTATTTTCTTGTGGATACCTATGTTGTGGCATTGCATCATCTTCTTCAATAAACAATCTCTTCCCCTGCTGCTGAGAAATGCTGTAAGAAAATGGACATAGTGGGTTGCAACAGTACTGAACAGATATTCTCTGTGAGCCTGAGCAATTCAACAACCTCGCTGTGTATGAGTGATGTTTTTTTACATGTGCTGCATATATGTTTCTCTATGCTACCACTTCCTAACTGTAAACACAACACCTCTCTTCTGGTGATATCCAGTTAAACCTCAAATCAATAACAACAAATCATTCCTGACACCCATCATGAAAGCTCGGTGTTGTAAAAAAAAAAAAAAAAAGGGAAA
>OOFC01047879.1:0-17501 GCA_900323345.1 Pseudochromis fuscus
CACTAACCTGTCCAGATCCCACGCTTGAAGCCGCAATCCAAAATCGTTATTCCCGGTCACGCTGCAGGTTCCAGGAAATCCATAACACCGCGGCAGGATCCTGACAGGCTGGGCAGTTCATCAGCCGTTTATTCCTCAGATTACAGTTGCTGGAAGTCAGAGATACACCGCGTCGTGGCACAGATGTCTGAGCTCCATACGGTGGAGCATTAAGGTGCTGCTGCATACTGGGGTGCCTTCATGTCACTTTTATTTCCTATGAATCACACTAACTGTACTGTACCTGCAGCTATTTTGCGTTTTTGCTATTTTTTGTGGGAATTGCAGAGAGTTTTCTTAAAGATCAATACTGCTCCTGTTTCCTGATCAGATCACAAGTGGACAGCTGAGATGCAACGTGTTGTGCAGCTTTCAGTCTGATGTCCATGATGTGTTTTCTGTTATGTCCTTATTAGGGACACATCAGGACACAAAAGACATGTGGTCAGATAGGTCCACCTCCACATGTGGTTGACTGATCAGATCTTAATGTGTTTTGGAGGTCGTTCACACTCGTGCTGTCAGCTTGTGATCCAATCACCTGAGATGCAACAGTCTGATGCTAGTGGGCGGGACATGAACAAATCTGCAGCACATGATTGTAACTTCATCTAGTACATGAATTACCGTATTTTCTGGACTATAAGCCGCTACTTTTTACCGACGCTTTGAACTTGAACACCGGTGTTTCTCATGCATCGGTGGCACGAAGCTCGTTAGCTTTTTACAAGCTAGCAAGCTCCATGCCGCCGATACATTTACCGTCATCACATCAGACCCGGTCAGAGTAGACCACATGAAACTGTTGGAATAAATTCAATAGTGGTTTATAGACAGGTGCTCTCAATAGTCCGGAAAATACGGTACATTGAATCTACATTTGCATTAATGATGTTAAAGGAACTGAGTTATTACTAGAAACATTGGACCCCAATCACAGCGTGTCACCCTCACCCATGTGTCCTTTACACTGACAGTCCAACCACTAGGGGGCACCTGTCCTGACATTGGAGGAGGTTGTGCTAACAAAGTGGTGAAAATGGTGACAATGTAGCAGCAAAGCTACATCATATTAATGTTTTCTTAACATTTGATTGCTTTAAAATTAAAACAGTTTTTTCTGTATTAGTTAACTTTCATGAAACATGAAACTGGGAAATCATTTCAAACACTCATGCTTCCCTCATATTTCCATTTATCATTGTAGCTGTTAAGAAAGAGGCAAAGGCAGCACTGTAGCAAAGTTACATCATATTGATGTTTAAATTTCTCTCTAAATTACAGAACTGCAGCTGAAACATTTGCTACACTGTCCTCACAGTTTCTGGTGGTGCTGCTTTATTAACATGCAGCAATACAGATGAAATGATGTATCTGTACATGTACATATAGAGTCAGGTTACAGAGCGAGAAGATCTGCACAGGGAGGAGGTCGGGGTGGTTGGATGGGTCGACAAAACTCTTGATTTTACCAAAGGAGACTTGGCTTTATCCATGGTGGTATCATAACCTTAACCAGTGTTTATCACTGGATTAATGGCAATGAAACGACTTTTGATCTAAACATAAACCAAATCATGAGTCTTATTCACAGTGTAGCAACAAACAACCTTGATGGTCGTTCAGGTTGGAGTTTGGGGTTTATCCTTCTCAGACCAACACTGACTGAACAAGTCACCTGCCAAAACTATTTACTTGGGTCAAACTTGCTTAGCACAATACTACTACTACCACTACTACTACTACTACTACTACTACTACAATATTCACTTCATCTGTGAGTGATCACAGTGTTTTGGCTCATCGTTGTCTGTGTGGATCAGTGACAGTCGCATTAAAATTTGGCATCAACTCAAATTAAATTGAACTTTCCTGGATGATTGAGACAAACTTTTATCGACTTCCCGCACTTGCACTTTTGTCGCTGCAGGTAAATCAACGGTGCAAAACATTTGCATACGAGTGTAATTTACTGCCCAGTGTAACCAGAGCTCTGCGCGCACACACACACACACACACACACACACACACACACACACACACACAGTACCTTTAAAAACTGTTCACCCTCCAACTTTTTTGTGCACTTTGTGGTGTTCCAGCCTGCCTTCAAAATGGAGTACAGCAAATATATGCATAACAACCCATTTCAGTAAAATATATATATAAATATATCACCAATATTAAAAATATTCCAAGATCTTGACCAAAATACTCCCTCATTAACTAATAATAGCCAGACTCTGATTTGCAGTAATACATCAAATGGACATATGAAAGTGCCGTCACTGTTAACATCTTATGTAAGATACGTTTTAAATGCAAAACGTCCGTGAGACTCAATGCTAAACCCAGAGCATTATTTATAGTCTGCTCTCAGGTGTGGGTATTTGTCTCTGTCTGTGGACAGCATGCAACACAGCCAACATTACCTGGCAACATGACAACAACTAACAACTTGGCAAATACACCCCAGTCATTGTAATGCTTTTCCATGTCCTCCTGAATGTTTTCTGACTCGTGACAGACAAAAAAGGATATGCTTGTTTCCGTGCACACACTGAGAATCTGCCTCCTGCAGTAACAAATAAATGTGTTTTTTTCCCCATCTGTTCAAGGTCAGTCTGTCAGAGTGAAGGTTAACAGTTTAGTAATACCATAATCTGAATTCTTGGTAAAGTATAAAATGCTGTTCACCTTCTCAGCTCTACCAAGCAAGATCACATCACGGGATTAGTGATCAAACATCTGGTGGCTATTTTAGAGATCTGCCATTAAAATCAACAGAAAAACCTAAATGCAGTTGCTAGAAAGTGGTATGCTTCAATGGTTTTTCCAAATGGCATCTTGAGGAGATACATTAAAAGATGCATTTAAATGTTTTTACTGTAGTTTTGCAGGAAATGACTCATCGCTAAGGGCATCTCACAGTTGCCAGTTGTCATAGAAACGTGACACACACTCAAGTTTTTCCAGGTGCATGGCAGGCGCAAACAATGACAGAGAAGTGATGAAGAGATGTCAAATCATGATATGGTTAAAAGTGCTGGACTTGTAGCGATTAGTAGATCCTTATCGTCAAAGGAAGAAAAAACTGTCCAGTGTGGAAACGGTGCCAAAGAAAGCTCGAGAGCAAAGATACTGAATACATCAAGTCTCTCAGTCACATCGAGGGATTAGGAGACATAAACGAACAACAGGATCTTTTATCTGTTTTTTCCCCACTGGAAAACTTCATTTTCACAAGAAGAAAGAATTAAACAACTAATCATTGTTTAGCTTATGTCCCAATAGTTATACACAAATCTACACAGCATCATGGACTAAAGCTTAAACCTAACCTACTATATATGGACTTATTATGTATTTAATAGTTATTCATCGACGCCTTTACAGAAAAAAATACACAAATTTCACATAGTACCCCCATATCAACACATGGGAAAATGTGGTTATGGAATTTTTTTAAGATATAAATGTGTGAAACTCACGTAATTACATGTAAAACCGAAGTATTTTTATATATTTTTTTTGATTGTGTTTCTTATAGTTTTAGTAGTTTCTTATAGTTTCATATGCAAACCTACATGTATTTACTTCGATAATATTCGAATTTGTCTAAAGTTTCCTTTTCATCATGTGATTGTCTATTTCAATTAATTTGTTTGGTGTCAGTGTTATATGTCTATAGTTCAAAGTAAAATGTATTGAATAAAAATAAATGAATAATTAAAGGAACCTATGGGTTTTACATGTGAAATGTTGTGTATAAAGGCCATACTCATGTGAAGCCTATGGGTTCATTTATGACTACATGTGATCACATGTGAAAAATGAGTGAGTTTGGAACATAAATAGGAACAAAAATTGGGAATAACAGGAGAAATTCATGTGATTTTCTGTGAGGGATGATAGGATGGTGTGCTCCATGGAGAAAAATGACAATAAGTGAATACTGTAGTTTGAAAACTTTTGGAATCAATGGACGTGTTTCAAACAAATCCCTCAAATATAATTTTGTGGCATCATATTCTTTGCAGTATCCGATATGAGACTCTGTGACACAGCTTTTGGAAGACAAAGTGCAATATTTTTGACCCGAAGAGACACTTTTTACCGCTCACCTGTAAAAATCATTGAATGATATCAAAATCCGAACAACCAAATACTAAAGCCACCTATCTAACTCAATAACACCACATCACTGTACAATCATAAAGGGAAGTGCTCTATAATCTTCGTTTGAATTTTTCGTGAAAGATATAAACGTAAGTAAAATATACACTGCCTCTCTTCCTAAAGCCTGCTCCTGACAGGATTAGTTTTATTGGAGAAGCACAATTTTGTCAGTGCAGTTCAGTCCCATGTGGAATGACGTTATTTGGGATTATTACAGGGTTTGTGTCCCAAGGTGAGTAATGGTTTTTACGGCAAAGAACCTGCCGGTTTCACCCATCTGTCGACTTTAGTGCCGTCCAGACTGACAACCTGGTTTTCTTCCAAAATACTCAATCTTTGGAGTTTTCTTTTTGAAAAAAAAAACACTATAATGCCTCAAACAGTGGGTGACTCATTTCTGAATATCACATCCTTTTGCTTGGGGGAATAATATTGCCATAAATCTTTATCAGCTTTAGGCTGTTCTTTGAAACCACCAACACACATGAAAAAATACACTCCCCACACTGTCCTGAAATGTTAATCCCCTTTGAGAAGAGTATATGACTATTAATGTGGCAATGACAGTGAAAGAACCTCACCCTCTGAGTGGTGGGAGAGGATGAGAAGGTTCACACAGGCAGCACCAGCTCCTGAGCCAAAGATGGTGATTCTCTCTGGGTCTCCTCCAAAGTGGCCAATGTTTTCATTGAGCCAGCGCAGGGCCTGGATCTGGTCCAACAAGCCATAGTTCCCCTTAGCAGACTGGTCCCCTGTGCTCAGAAACCCTGCAGGGTAAATTAGAACAAACACAGGGAGGAAAAAGAAAGAGAAAATAAAGATTATGTGGTGAAGCAGGGCAGAAATTCAGGGGCACAGGATAACACAGCCTTTTTAAAGAATATATATATATCCCACACCAACAGAAGATGGCATCCTGTCATTGTCAGGGACTTCTCAGCCTCCAACTCACCGCAAGTCTGAGGAGATTTCACAAACAGAAGGCTTGCCAAATTACTCATTTTTTAATACCCACGCTGAAAATACAACACAGTTAAGAGAACTTGTCAGCAGAGAGAGGAGGAGAGCAACAGAAGGCATGTTTCACCTACTTCCAGGACACACATTTACACAGTAGGTGCACACCCACAACAAGATAAAATAAACTGAACAAAATGCCACACAAACACACGCATACACCGAAGGCTTTGTTCTTATGAGAGTGAACTGCAGTACTTGATGATTTCTGTAAACTCCTCAGAGCAGTGGCTGTACAGGTGGAGGATGTGATGAAAAAGAAAATACATGTTCACCCATCTCTTCATTTTCTCATATTGACTGTGAAGTATCAGGCGCCTCTTTCTTCTTTCCAGAATTTCAGAGTTGCTCTTGACTGATTTTAGGGACCAGTTTTACAACCACAAAGCCATAAGGTCACTAATTTGGTGTGAATTCTGGGAAAACTAAGACAAAAACAAATAAATGGCTGACCATGCAAGTCGGTGTCTATAGCCCAAGAGAGTTTGCCTCTATTTTTGATATTTGGTGCCACTGGTCAGCGGGTGTCACTGATTGTTGCCATGGAAACGTGGATCTTAGTGCAGAGTTAGCCTGGAGGTCAGGTGGCTGATTTATTAGGCTTAAAATAAGTGTGTCATTATTCACCTTTTAAGTTGCCATGACAAACCTGTTGGCGAGCAGATGCTTAGTTTCACATCCAGCTCGTCACTAACTGTGCCTGTCTGGTGTTTTGGTGCTGTGCAGGCAGTATACAGTAGGTTTTTTTTTCCCCTGCTGTTAACAGCTTTCTGCGGCTGCTGCAAAGAAGACATGAAGCTATAAAATGGTGATATTTCTCTGTGGGTTTATCACTACTCTACCACCTGTACTATATATAAGTAGTCATGTGAGCCACTGGCAATATAAAAATATTGACTATGGCAGCTTTAAGGAAGATAGAGCTGTCCACTTTTATACAACCATAAATTATGACTTGAAGAAAGTGTGGATGACCAGCCAAACACATACCGCTCCATACTATGCAACCTGACACAGGGGGGTGTCAGTCTTTGAAGAGAATAACATGTGAAGCCACTAATACTTCTTCAAGCTGCACAAATTCTTAACAAAATAAGTACAAAATGTTCTTTATCCTAAGCCTGCAGAATTGCCTATAAGCTCCAGTGATGTAGTAATAACCCAGGACTTTATAAAGGTGGGGGATTCTGCTGCACTGATGCTGTACCATAGACTGTATATGGAAATGGATGAAGCAATCAGGTCTCAAAAATGAGGCCAATGTGGGAAAAAAGTGCATTACTTCTAATGGCCACTAGACAGTGTCTCCAAAAAACTTTGGCTCCTATTGTCTTTAATTCAATTTTTTTTTTTTTTTTAATCATGAAACACTGACACCTGCAGGTCATTCTCATGTCAATACTTGAAGTCTGCTCTTCTACAGAAATCATCATTAAGTGGATGTTAGGCTTCAAAAGAGGAACATTTAGGGGTGTGGTTAGTTTGATTGACAGGCCTTGTCTTCAATGAGACCAGACCTGAACTTGATTCTTATACACTTTGGTCAGCGTCCTTGGGGTCAAGGGTCAGACTCACTCCAATTTTTGCTCCAAACAACCAACATGGTGACATTCAAATGCCAAACTCCTGGTTTCCAAACAGGGGTCCACAAACCAACAGGTGATGCCACGTTAGCTTCATCCATTTTATGTAAAGTCTATGTGTTGCACACAGGTAGTATCTTTCTATTTGCAGAAAACCAGCTTCACTGCTACATGGCTCATTTTGTCCATTAGAATATATGTGGTTAGCTAGTCTTAGCTGGCAGGTATCATATCAAAAGTGATATGTAGCATAAAGTTTCAGAAATTATACCAAATTGCTGATTTATATGAGTTAGCTTTATTGAAAAATACTGACAATCTATTTTATTAAGGTGACTGTATCAGCATGTTTTTACCTCCCCGCTGTATGCGTCAATCCTTGTTTGTACAGTATGTCACCTAAGTGGACATAGTGGTTGAATAAATGTTTACTTTTGCAGGGCTATGCGGATGATAACCTTGTACACGCAGCATATATCACTATACACAAGGTCATGGTCCTAGTATTTTTGCAGTATCTCTCTAAGGACACCTTTTGTGTTTTTGTTGAATAAAGAGATTCCAGTTTACTTGTTTTGGCATTGAAGAAGACACACATATAAGAGACTGAAATAAGCAGTATATTCTAAAGGGCAGTTATAAAGATGTGAGACAGCTGTAAAAGTACAGTACACAAGGACAGATGGTAGGAATTAGGACAGTCAGCATGTTTTTGAGTGTGTGGAAGAGCAAATTAAGTTTTATTGTTGATGATTATAATGTAAGTGATGGCGATGACGATGATGGCAACAGCAGAGGTGATGATGGTGGTGATGATAACCTGCCAAATTGACCTTTCTACAACAGTCGGTGTGACACAACACACGTCTCATTCCACACTCTTCACTGTACTTACACTACAGTTAACAGCACTCGAGGCCTGGAGTGTTTTGGTGGGTTAACCCGGCTTAATTATGATTCATATTACAGACAGTCAAAATGTTTTCAGATTTTTCTTTTCTTTTTTTTTTTCCCAGTGTGGCTGTTTGCTTTGGTTCACATTAGGACAGTGTTAATAAATGTCAGCCACGGTATGCAGGTGGTTTTGCATATTTTTGTCTTCATTATCATTTTTATGGGGGTGGAAGAAGTCGCCTATAATCATTGCTCACATTTAATGAACAAGAGTATTACATGCAAAGCACATAAAGGATGGAAAAGACACTTGTCAGGTGCCAAAAATAACTGCCCATGTATTTATTTTGTCCACAAACGCTGTGACAGAGATTCTGTATTTACAAAGCATTGATGCGTAGAAGCTGGAAGGGAAGCCACGTTTGTTTGTATTGTTTTTCATTATCTCAGATCCACAAATGAATCTAAACCTATTTTAAGAGTGTGATGAGTACAAACCATGCAGCTGCAGTGACCCAGACTTGAGTCAACAATCATCTTTCTTCTTAAATAATGACAACGATGATGAGAAACCAAAGTCTGATTAAATTGTGATCTTGAGATAATAGGATTACCAAATTATATAGAAACTACAGCTGCTCCCACCTTCCACAGCAGCAGTGTTTAGTTTAGGATGAATCATTATAAACACAAACCTTGTTACTTTAAGTCATATTGATGTTGTGGCAGAAATATCACCTCGAAATGGTTACTCCCAGAAATCAAGATAAAGTTCTCGTGTTACTATGTAATTGTATTATCCTTAGATCATCCCAGCAATTGACTGGCTCTTAGCCTGATGTGACTCTGACCTGCGCCGCTTATCAAAACCACAGGCATGTGGAAGTGTCTGCTGCCCAGCCGAGTGCTGCGCTGCCTGCCACAGTTGCCTGGCAACTGTCCAGGGCTTCAGGCAAAATGATATGGACAGACACTCACGGAGGCACTTGCATACACACATTCGAGCACTTCCATATTCAAGTACACAAACAGCAACATGCATGCACACACGAAGTCTGAAGACAATGTCTGTGCATGCACATGCAGCGGAGAGTATGAAGTAGCATGCTAGCTCGAGCTAGCGCATCTTGGTGCTCTCTTTGCAAGGGCAACATGAAGAGAGAAAAATTGGTTTATCATCCACCACTGAAGATAAGTCAAACAAGTTCCCTCTTCTCCTCTCTTTCTCTTTCAGTAAGTTTTCTTTCTGATGCCCCCCCTCCCATCTGCTGAGTTGGGCTTCCTACTGACTTTAGCGCTGAGAGCAGCAGTTTATGAGGCTGAACTCATGCATATTCAACACTTGCTTTAGGTAACGGCCAAGGAACTGTGAGGAGAGTCATCAACCTCTAAGTAAAGATACAAGCTGAAGACAGTCAAATGAATGGATGAAAGACAACAGAGGAGTAGTGAGGAACTGATGGAGGGAAATTTAAAACAATATGTTTGCGGTATATTGTATCCATTGAGAATACATGACAATAACTGCAGCTTCAGCTCACATACATCATCCTTATCACTGTTACAAAAATCTTTCTAAAAGTTGTTTTTAATGAAATTGTGAAAGCATAATGCATGCTACAACAGAGTGCAAAAAACAGTAGAAGCACTTAGTCTTTCGCTAATGTACACTGATGAGATGAGTCATCGTAAGAGCCATTATCCCCTATTGATATTTTATTGCATTTACAACAGGATGATATGTTAGTGTAGAGATATATCAGATGGAGAGGCACCTAAAATAAAAGTTGCTCCACATCAGGAGATTGTTTGCAGTATTTTGTGCAGTATATTTAAAGCTAAACTATACAAATAATTCATCTTGAAATACCATTTAAAATGATTTTGATGGTACACCTACTTGTAATAGGGAGAAGTGTTCCTCGTTTATTCTCACTCTGTACTTCAACAACTGTATTCTCACTTGACTTTATTGGGTACAATTACCTGCAAAAAGTGCGCAACATCTTGCAGCACTACGTCACACCATCAGCCATGGGTGTTCAGCTAGCTATAAAAAGAAGTTAGCTCAGTCTTCTTGGTGCGACAGATGAAGAGACCAAAGAGGATGTTTACAGAGGAAGCTAAGAAGAGATAAAGCGAGAATAACCAAACAAGAGGCTGGACAATCTCAAATTGACTTTTAGTTGTTGGCAAGAGCTTTGCGGCATCAACGATTGTAAGACAGACAGACAGTGAGCTGGCCTTCTTACTGTTGGATTAGTAAGTGAGATTAACTGGTTTGCTATTGGCGCCTTCAAATGGGGTCATTTTTTGCTATATTTTCCAAGTTTTGTGGTGTTCAGTGTAAATTTTCTAAGAAATATTTTTGAGTTGCTAAGTTGGTCCCATTTTGACAGAAGTTTAGCTTCTAGCTAGACAGCTTCCAGTAGTGGTGTGAATGGGAATTGCACTCCGAGGCTACAGGGGGCACCCACTTGCAAAAAATCATATACTGTTGGACGAAGCAAGTGGGGCTCAAAAATGAGGCCAGTGCGAACGTGTAAAACAAGTGAAAAACACCCGACAGCCACGAGAGACTGGCTCCAAAAAACTCTGGCTCCAACTGACTTCAATTTTAAAAAACGCCATGTTTAATCATGAAATTCTGAGTCAATAATCTTTTTGAAGTCAAGTTCTGATGTCATTAGCTAAAGTTAATTCTTCTTAGCAGTGATCTGGTGGTCCATTGAAAAAAAAACAAAAACAAAACATTATTAAGTAGATATAAGGCTTCAAAAAAAGTTAGCTTGATTGACAGGTCTGGTCTCCAATGAGATCAACGCTGAAGTCGTGTCTCATTCACATTGGGCAGTGATCTGGGGTTCAAGACCCGCCTCCTCCTCCTCCCCGCTCCTTCAGCAATATACAAATATGGTCAAATCCTGGCTACAAACAACAAAAACAGAAGTTCACAACTCAATGGGTGATGTCACACTTGCTTCGCACATTTCTATAAACAGTCTATGTAGAAAGAATATAGATTGTTGGATAGCGTTGCTCTGGTTCCTTGTTGCAATCATCTCTGTAAAAGTCATTCACAAATTTGTAACCCTGAAACAGTCACCTGACCTCACTACTGATACGGGAACATGTGTTTACAGAGTAATTTTAGGGCTGAACAGAATGACTGCAGTGGGTCACTGAACATATTTCTATGAACAGGGAAGAAAGAACAAGGGAGACAGAGGGGGGAGGGAGGGGTATGGGGTTGAGGGTGGGGGATTAAAAAAAATCCAGAGACATAAAACAGGTATTAAACTGAATATTGCCCAAAGCTACTGTCAGATCCTAACTGACAGAGAGGTCACAGGAATACAGTGAAGGACGTATTATATAATTTTAAAGTGACGTCACAAAGGAGATGATGAGAGATGTCAAGATTCAGAGGGAAGATATTGACTTTTATTTATTCACAAGAGAGGAAACAAAGCCTTCCTGTTTCTGTGTATATGAGTCACTAAATTAATCAAGCACAGGTAGACACACGATTACCAAAAAAGGAATGAAAAACCCGAGCAGATGGTGGATGTCTCCTGCACACTGAAGACTCTGTGGAATAGAGTGGATTTGATCACTCAATACTGTGCGGCAAAGTTGGGGATTATCTGCTATGTGTGAATGTAACGGTGGATGAATATGACGGGAGAAAATCACAAAAGGAAAGTCTTTGACTCCAAGATCTGCTGTTGTACTTCACCTCTTGCACATTCTCGTTGGATTATCAACTTTTTTTTTTTCTATACACAAATCTGTTAAGTCTCCTTGTTGGCGCTAAAGGTTCAACCTCAACACCTGCTGGCTGGTCCATTTCAATTACTCATCATTGTGTATGTCAAGTACACCCAGAAATGAAATTATATTGTAACTGGGCTTCCTCCTGCCGAACTAATGTGATTTCAGTACACCGCCCATAGGCCTACGATGTCATTGTATTTATTACCTTACTTATCTCATTCAATTTTTACTCACAAATGTCCATTCAAATGGCACCACGCTGTGCAATAAACCCAGGCTGTCATGCAAATTTGAAAAGCAATGCTTCAAACGTCACACTGACACAAAGACGTTTCAAAGCTTTTCAAAGAAAGTTCCATTTCATAAAACGACTGATCACTGATGAAAACTGCACTCTGAGAGAATTAAAAATCAAATCGAATTAAATAAATTAGTGAAATAAAACATGAAATGCAGCCTCATCAGCCGAGAGAACACAATTTTAATCACAAAGTTAATAATAAGGACATAAAACTGTTTTAATTAATGCTATACATCGATCAGCCACAACATTAAAACCACAGACAGGTGAAGTGATTATCATTGATTATCTCATTACAATCGCACTTGTCAAAAGGTGGGATATATTAGGCAGCGAGTGAGCACTCAGTTCCTAAAGTGAATACGTTGGACGCAGGGAAAATGTGCAGTGTAATGATGTGAGCGACTGTGATGGGTAGACGACTGAGTTAGAGCATCTCCACAACAGCAGGTCTTGTCGGGGGGTTCCTGTATGTGGTGGTTATTAAATACTAATAGAGGTCCAAGGAAGAATAAGTGAACCAGTGACAGGGTCATGGGCACCCGGGCAACAGGCATCACAGTGTGTTGTGTATGTAGCGTTGTAGCTGTAGGTCAGAGTGTCCCCGCTGACCTCTGTCCGCCATCAAATTGTCCTACAATGGCCACGTGAGCATCAGAACTGGACCATGAAGTAATGGCACAAGGAGTCCTGGTCTGATGAATCACATCTTCTTTTACATCATGTAGTTGGCTGAGTGTGTGTGTGTTGTTGATGCAGCACTTGGATGTATGATGGAGAAAAGGCAAGCTGGTGGAGGTAGTCTGATGCCTGCACAGCTGTCTGCTGGGAAATGCTGAGTCCTGCCATTCATGAAGATGTTACTTTGACATGGTGCACCTCCCTATACATTGCTGCAGACCGAGTACAGCCTTTTGTGGAAACAGCGTTTACTACTGCCAGCGACCTCTATTTAGCAGGATAATGTAGCCCTGTCACACTAAAGATATTGTTCAGGAATGGTTTCAGACACATGGCAGCAACGAGTTCAAGGTGATTCACTCTAATCAAGCATCTGTGGGATGTGCTGGACAAACCAGTCCAATCCATTGAGGCTCCACCTCACAGCTTCCAGGACGACTGTTGCTAACATCTCTTTCAGAGGCCTTACAGAGTCCAGGCCTTGATGGGTGAGGGACCTACACAACATTAGGCAGGGAGTTATAATGTTATGGTTGATGGAGGTGTGATCACTCATTGTACCCGTTCATGTGATGTTGAAGGGATCCTTAATGGATGGATGGTGAAGGATGCCATTATGTTTGAGTACATCGTCAGGTTACAGCAATAACCTCTTCAGTACGTTGTGTTTTAGACCTATAGCTGAAATTGTATATGGAAAAAATAAATGTCTTCAACAGTAGAGAGCACCAAATTCATGAAGATGGATTGTACATTTCTGCTAATCTGTTACATCAACAAAGATCTAGCTCCCATCTAAATCATGAGTACTGAGTATCATGAGACACTGTGGCAATCCCCTGAGACCACTTAGCCATTATTTGTTTACATTTTGATACAATTAAAAGTATTTCAAAAAAGCTGTACACAAGTAAAAATGTAAGTAGTTTTTCTAAGCAGATTTATAGACATTTATTCATAATGGACTGTGGAGATGATTAATCTTTTGAATATTACAGTCACTCTTAGAAAGTAAAAATAAGTGCATTATATCTATTTTATGATTTGCCTGAGTTATGACATCCAGAAGATTTATTTTTGACACTAATTTGCCTCCCTCTGCTAGTACTACTTGATGTCCACCTGGAGGGGCAGGCCTCACAATTTCGAGTCCTTAAGGTCTTTACAACTTAAAAAAAACAACGTAACTTTAAGAAAGATGTTAGCAAGGACAAGACTATTACTCTAAATGTATACAGTGCACATCTACAGCCTACTCTACAAATCTAGTAACAAACTCAGTGACAGCCGATACAACAGCCAGAAGCGCTAACGATCCAAGTGGTATCGATGACTGTGTTAACGATCGAGGGGCATCAATGACCCGTTTACAACCCCACAGAGGTTAAAACCTGCTGCTCCCTACCAGTCGCTCAGAACACCTTTTATAAGAAGCTGTGAGAAAGTACAGCTGACCTGGATTTTAGATCAATTTTGACACTTTCTGTGGTACGCAAGACGTCTAACATTAAATATGGGCGGCTGCATAAATTATCTTCCTTACATTTGATTGGTCCAGCTGTGTATCTGGCGGTCAGCCTGGAAGGCAGATTAGTGTCAGTTTCAGTCAATATGCCTGTAAGTCATTAGCGTTCAATGTGAACTTTCCCTATAAGAGGGAAGCAGCTGTCCTTGGCTGCTGTGTTTGGTGTCAAGAACATGAAACCTCAAACACAATCATAAATAAGGCCCAGACAGCAGGTAATCATACTCTAGCTATTTCTGCAAAGAGAACAAATCATGTCTAGCATTTTAATATTTCATTTGTAGGTGCAACATCTTGGCTTGAACACGAGTGTACCCACAACCCGAATGACACTGAAGCAAAATGGTTTGAGTTTTTCATATTCCTGCATGACAGTCAGTGCACGACCACCAGGCGAAATGTTGAGAGGGAAGGTTTGCTTGCAGAGAGTGAGGATTACGGCTCTATGCAAAGAGTGGGAGGTGTGTTTTATTTGTATTTACAGACAGCTGAGTTGTGAGAAGGCAGCAGGCTGAAATTAAGTGACAGCGCTGGCTAACAATATTGTTTATGTCATATTTAAAAGGATGTTTTGGAGAACAACGGGCAACACAATGTGAAATGATTCCCAAGGCTCACTGAGCTGAGCAGTATTTGTGGATGCACCGACATTGTTTGACTTGACTTATGCTAAAATTGTTGTCATGCGCATGGGCTTGTAAAATTACATGTATTAAGTAATGGATGAAATAGTGTTTACTAGAGTGTGCCACTTTAATAGAGCAATCTCTGCTTGACAGGCCAAGTAACTAGGTATAAAACATCAATGTTAAATGAATATGTTTTTCTCTGCATTTTGTCACTTTAGTCATAGTTTTATCAAATCATAAAATAAAAAAAAATCAAGTAATAAAGCAGAATAGAGCTAATTTACATTAATAAATGTCAAGATAAAAATGTATTTGTATTAATTTCAGTTACATTTTTTTATTGATTCATAAAAACACAAGGAAAACTGTTTAATATAATAGGAGACATTCATAAGCAATTTGGAAATGTATGTGCCATAACTTGAGACTGTATATTTCTATTTTAAAATGTCTCTACACAGTTCAAATAATGCTTCTTGCTTTTTGTGGTTTTACAAGTTTGTCATTAATGGTTAGTGTTATATTTACTATATAGCTACTATTTACTATATTTACTCTGTCACCAGTTCTACATCTCAGCTTTTCTTGTGCAAAAACATTAGTAAACTAATAGACAACAACATTAAAGCTGCACTAATCAATGTTATTATTTCATTATTTTGGAGTAGATTAAATGATAATGCAAAAGATATTTGTTCTCACCAGGCTCTCCAGTTGGTCTTAGTTCAGCAGAACCATTCATTACCTTTCAGAGCACTGATTTGGTTTAACAAAATTTAACGTTTTGGTTCCGTTTTCCTACTCCAACACTAACTTTATTTCCAGAAAGCAGCTGTTTTCAATAAAATATTTCTGATAAATTCCTCTATATCCCCCCTCCTTCCCATAAAGTTAGTAAGCTGGTTAGTGCATTAAGCATATATTTTCTTTCACATAATAGAGACCAAAAATAGACACTAAATATTATTTCATTGTTCCTAAGTTGACCATTAACTTTACTCCAAATGGTTGTTTATGTTGCTCTAAATCAGCTGAATATACTGTATGCATAACAGGTGGAGCTAATCTAAATAAATATTACTGTGTAAAGATGAAGTTGATGCTAATACAGTCCTTATATCAACTTCATGACATGATAATATGTAAAGATGCTCCCGGGTGGTCAATAATCAAATCAACAGACAACAAAAATCTAATTTTTTCATCTCAGAATTTGGACACCAATATTATCTTATTCTGAATCTATCCATTTATCTTAGACAATTATAAAGTATCACATAGCAAAACTGTAAATATTAAAAGTATATTTTGGCGGGATGGAGAGCAATGTTAAATTCATAACTCTTTTGACTCAGTCTACAAGTTGTGGTTATTAAACATGGTGGTATTTACTCCTAAATAGGTTACTTGCTTTACTTGCAAGCAAAAAGCTGAAATTGATAAGAAAGTGCAGAGAAACGTTTCCAGAAGAAGCGTTTCATCTCTCTTCCTGAGGTGAAAAATGTTCTCACTCTCCGAGCCCACGATGGTGGGCCTTTCCCCAGAGTTCATTAATTAGTTAATTAGTTAATTAGTCTGAACAGATGGCTATGCAACACAAATCAGAAGGCTCTCTGGGCCCGGAGCAGGAGGAAGGTAGGAGAAGGTGAGCTGAGCAGCGATCTGAAATCACAACTGTCACCAAACCTCTGAACTGGGTTTGTGTGCAGCAGACATTTTCTCCTCATTCACCCATTTCATTCCACGACGACGAGGCATATCACAAATTGATGGGAATATGCCATAAAGTATATCATTTGCTGGAAAATTACACATGTATGCGTCGCACCGGGATGAAGGCGTAAAGCGTTAAACCATATGCAAGGGTGCCGCGGTCACATTGCTGGAGCATTTATTCGAATGAATACTTTGCATCACTGCAGATTTAAAAAAGCATTTCTGAAGGTTTATTTTTAGACTGCTCCCATCTCCCCCCTTCTGTTTCCTTTTCCCTCACTGTCTCTCTATGATTCTCCCTCGCTCATCTGTCTCTATTCCCTGCTCTCCTCTTCCCTTCTTCCTGACTCCCTATCACTCTCTTAAAGGCGCAGGCATTGTATGAAATGAGGTTGGCATGTGTAAGCTCCTGTGTCTGTGTAAGTACAGGATAATACTAAAGATTAGAACATAAAACTATTAAATATACCGTATACCTCTGTTTCTCACTTTGACTCAAATGCACAGTGTCGGAGAGGAGCACTATTAAAAATTCAGATGGATGGTGCATTATTCATATGTATATTTTACGCACGGCACGCAACCAATTACTGCGCGCACACACACACTAGTACATGCACAAGGAGGAATCAGTGTTCACACAGGCAAAAAAACGCATGCTTATGCCACACAAAACATACAAACACACACTCACACAAGGATAATCGCCTTAGTACAGTAACCCATTTAAAGCAAATCTGAGAGTGAGAGTGAGAGAGCACACATTCGCCCACATACAAAAATTTTCAACAATGTTAAAGGAATCGAGGACACTGCGTCATCCCCTCATAATCACTCAGCAGGATCTATCTCCACCTTTATCTATGTGCATCTTGCATGTGTTTTAATGATGAGGAGCCTAATAAACATACTGTGCAATGCATGAGCGCACTTCAAACATCTTCGATATGAATCACAGCGATGGTGTCGATGTAAACCGGCCACCTTTACGGGCTGGGAACAAGGTCGAGGAGTGTGTGCAGAAAGCAAATGAAGACGCAGCTGATGAGCATTTGGATTAGTGTGTAATTTTTTACACAACATACAAGCATCTAATTGAGGACTAAATTTTAACGGTCACGATTTATCTGACAGCTGTGGAAAAAAAAAAAAAAACACCC
>OOFC01047879.1:18220-29119 GCA_900323345.1 Pseudochromis fuscus
GCCCAGTGGGGGCTGGTGGTAAGTGGCAAGATAAAAGGAGGAAATGTCTCTTGTCCTGCTTACACACACACACAAACACCAAACACACTCCACCACGTGCCTGGCTTGCTGCCTGTCTGTTTGTGACCACTGAAGAAGAGGAGGACAGGATCCACTATCCAAACACAGCGCTGAAGCTCTCACCTGAAAATGTGAGTACAGACACACACACACACACACACACACACACACACACACACACACACACACACACACACACACACACACACACACATCTCAGCCCACATTCACAGGCCACGCAAGCACTGCAAAGCTCCAACAGAATGAACAAACAGAATACCTCTTAATCCAAAAATACACTGACAGCAACAGACACACATTTCAATTCTGTGTTCAGTGGCTGAATGGACACCAAAGGCACTAAGTTGTCAGTGGCGTCTCTGAAGTAGAGTGAGTCAGGTCCTGGCTGTTGTCCCTGCAGAAGTGCATATTAATACCACAATTAATTATTCTTTAAAAAACACATTTTCAGGCTAAGTGAAAACAGTAAACACACCTGTTTGTTCTTTATTGTGAAATCACAGCTGCACAAATAACATTGGGTGGATAGATAAAGGAGTAGATGACGAATCATGAGCAACTTTAGTAGCGGATGTGATAACTCAAGATTAACCAGACCTCATTATGTGGGATTTCAGAGTGTGAGAAAACACTATATGACTGTTCTGGGACACACAGTCCCAGATCATTGTTACACTATCGTGTGGTATAGTCTATAATAATAAGTATGCCTTAGAGTTCTGATACTCAACCTGATACTTTGTCAGGATCTGTAAGGTTCCAGGTTTGGTTTTGTAAGACGTCTGAGTGGGTTTAGTCATTTTCAAATGTCTGTCTTTTTTGTCTCTATTGGTGCCAGACTTCTGTGTCCATGTCTGTCATATGTAATGTTCAGTGGAAAGAGGAAAAGACACAGTACCTACACTGGAGCCACTGCACAGCATTATCTTTACAATTTAATCATCAGAAATGGATAAAAGAAATAAGGTACAAACACACTGCTTTGAGTCTTGGGTCAGGTTTTAGATTTAGCAGTACTATGTTAAATCTTAAAAACCCCACAGCCCCCAAAATATCCTAAACAGTAGCACAGAACATTAAATCCACTTTTATTTGACTTGAGAATTCTCTGTACTTGGACTTCGTTGTTTCTTCATCATGGTCCTGATCTATAGAAAATCCAGAATCTCCCTCCTCTATAGACCACACAGAATTTGTGGAAAACAATGACTTTCTTTAGGACACCACCCCACAAATAACAACTGAAAAGAGTTACATGTGTAACTACAGTTCTATGAATTGTTTATAGGGTTTAGATCTGACTGAATCTTTCAATCTGGAATCTGGAAAGATGACATATTTCACTCAAAACAGAGCAGTAGGTTGATTTTTAAGGCCCACTACCATCCCAGAATCCACCTTTTAAACCTCCCTGATCTTAACCTTAACAGGGATTCTCCTCCACAGCATCACACTGCTCCTAAAAATGAATGTAGATTAATATTAGTAATGCTCAATGAAGCTATGTCCGATGTAAAATAGCTAACACTGTGGAACAATTTCCAGTTTAATGTTTCACCACATATATAGCAGATCTGAGGCAGGAGCAATCAGACAATGATATCTGCATATTTATGAAGGTTAAAGAAACCGTCAATGTTTTATTTGAGCCTTAATTTGTGCCTAACCTCCATCTTTACAGCTCTGACTGTTGGCTGCACTTTAAGCTGAGATTTCATACTAAACAACTCTGAGCATACAAGATTTTTATTGAGCAGTTTGCAGCATTTTTATGCACTGTTGTGAATTTATTTTTCATTGATGGCACTCCTCAAAAAACAGTGTCTCATTAATGTTAATTCTATGTTTACCTTAAATGCATTCATTAATGAACTTATTCACATTGATGTCTACTTGTCTATAAGTGCTGCTTTGGAAACTTGTACAAAATAAACAAAAAAAATGCTCTAATGTTTTAGTATTAGCTGCACCTGCTGCACCATTTTATTTATTTATTTTTTTATTTTCATGGGCCATCAAAAGAAAATAAAAGAAAAGCATCAAGAAAATATGCCTAATAACTAATTAAAAACAACAGGAAGCAATGTTTCGGCTTTGATAGGACGCTGTCTAATAAAGTAGCTCCCTTGAGACACTCACCATTTTCACCTGTCTCTTTTTTTGTACAAGCTACCAGCACCTTCCCTTACATGTGTCGTCTGCTGTAAGATGTCAACACTGCTGAAATTTTTTGAAGAGAGTGGCATCTTTATGTTGAAACTCAAATAGCATCTTTAAAATCTTTAAAGTACATCCGTCTCAGGTGTAAACTGACATTCGTCTGCTGTGCGATGTTTGCTCTGATAAGAGCTGCTTTGGACTACAGAGGGCTGCAGAAGGAGTTCAGATTTTCATTTTTGTTTGATTTCTGTGCACCACCATTTCTAAAACACATATTTGGACATCGGCTCTTTGACACACACGGACACGGCCGCAGCAAAGTCTGTAAACATTTACATCGACGTCGCCTCATCGCTGACATATGACCAATGTGTGACACGCTTAACTTACCGAGCACGCCGAGTCGATAGTTCATGGTGACCACGATTACGTTTCCGTAGGCAGCGAGGACGCTACCGTCGAACATGTTCCCTGAGCCCTCCATGTAGGAGCCTCCATGGATGAACAGCATCACCGGCTTCTTACGACGATCCCGAATATCTGATGGGACAACACAGAATAACAAAGGTGTGTATCATTGGGAGAATTCATCACAAACTCAAACTAACATCTCTCGTAGGATTTTCTAATCCCCAAAGGAGAAAAAAAAAGATGAAAATATAAATTATGAAACATTTTTTAGTAGGGTAATAGTTGGGAGAAAGTATTTCACGTTTATCCCCTTGGGCCTATCCTCTCTATTTTACTCTGTGATGTCTTTTTTTCCCCTGTCCGGTGCAGTGATGGTACCTTCCCGAACCGTTATTCCCCTCCATGCGTGGAGCAAATGGTGCAGGCAGTTCTGAGGCCCTCTCTGTTATTGGTGTCTTTGTGCCCATCAGTGTGTTGCTATGGTTCACTCTGTCAGCCTGTGTCCCACCCCCCTAACCCTCCAACCCTCCAATACCAAACCCCCCCTACCTCTCGCAACGTCTGTGGTATGGTCTGAGTGTCTGAGCGTGGATAAGGCTGAGAGAGCTGCCAGTGTAGCCCAGTTAGGCTGAGCGTCTGCACTGTGCAGGGCCTGTGGATAATTTGTATGAAAGCCAGACCAAGTGGAAACATAAATAACAGCCACAGCATCTGTTTACCCTGATGAGCTTCAGCACTCAGAGATGAGGGAGACGGGGAGATAAGAGGAGAGAAAGAGAGATAAGGTTGGAGGGGAGGAGGAGGGGGAGCAAGACAGAGAGAGGAAGGAGATGAAAATAGGGCAGCGTGAGAGAACTGACGGAGGTAGAAAAATGGAGGGGAGGTTCACACCAAAAAACAAAACAGAAAAAAAACACACATGATAGCAAGGATGAAAAAAATATGAAACATTACAAAGCAAGTCATACATAGCGAGGTGCGCTAATGAACACTCAAATTCACACCGTATTCATACAGACACACACACACACACACACACACACACACACCCACACACACACACACAAGATGCCTTTGGATACTCGCAAAGCTAGGCCAGATTAGTGTCCTACCATTTTACCATTTATATTTAATGTTGAACACACCTGTTTGAAGCTGAGTTTCTTTGTGTTGCTCCTCAAACTGAGAATATTGTGAAATTAATCTGGAGTTTTTGTAAATTACTGGAAAGTCATCTCAAAAACAAAAGTGTGTTTGATGCAATTTTGCACCATTCCTGTGAAATTTACGCTTCCCACCTCAATTTTTTACGCACTGTTATGTTAAATGTCTGACAATCATGGAGGATAATTGTGATGTATTTAAATATTTATTTTTTTTGCTTATGATGTAAATAAATTGTCGTGCTAACTTGTCACAATGTCGTCAGTGATTATGTCACAGAGCAGCATCTCACACAAATCACTGCATGTCGTTATATCAGAACCCACAGACAATAAAACACAGACACATTTCTCGTTTTCCAAAGTGACAACAACAAATGAGACACTCAGAAACACTCCTCGGTGTCAGCTCCTGCAGTTACTCGCTGGCAGCAGTGTATCAGCTGGGTCAGCTGACATCCGCAGTGAACCGCCGCCGAAAACCAGCAGCCATAAACAACAAGCCTCAACACCCGCCCACTTCCACATGCAACGCTTCTGGTCGCTAGGGGGCACTGCCGCGAGCCACCAGTGTGTCAGTGTGTACATACTGAAGCCTGTGTGTGTATCTCACATGTCTGCGTGTGCGTGCGTGTGTGTGACATAGGCGTGCGTGAAATGGCTTATAGCTGTTATTCGGGCTCTTGGCACAAACTGGATTTACCAAGTGGCGACAAGTGTGGAAATAAGACATAATTAGAGCTCATCAGGCAGCTCTGAGTGTAATTTGTCACTGCCTGGTCACAGGGGCCTGTGAGTGATGAGAAAGTTTACTATCACGGAGCAATTTATTACAACAGATTGGCACAGCATCTCTAAAAATGCTCTGCTAATGTGGGGCTACAGCGGCCGGTACACACGCAGGTGCTGCTACACACCAAGCAGTCTGGAAATAATGACAACCGCTCCCGGCATCAGCAGCCTCCCAGGCTACAGGTCAGGTCACCACAACTACAAAGAATAGGCACCTTCAACTTCTCATGATCTCACGCACACTCACTCCTCCTGCACCATTCATCATCTGTGCTCGGCGCACAGAAGCCTGATTGACCAACACAACATGGGAACACATTGGGAAAGAGTGTGTGATCTTACCTCGGGCAGACTCTCCACTGTTTGTAGCGTCACTGTGGTCCAACACAGCAGCTGAGGGGTCACACGATGGCGAGAGGGAAATATCAACACAGTGCACATCTCCCGTGCGCTGCTGCTTGTCCTCACATTCCGCCGATAAGGAGCTTATGGAGGCAGGGTGTCTGTTTGCCGGGAAAAGTCTTTTCTAGCAGGCTTGCTTGCTCCTTTTGCTTCCCCAGTCGCGGTTTTATTGCCTCCGGTGGGGGGGATAAACGCAGGCAGCGGCTGGTAGAGGCGGCGACTGTCCCGAAGATCCCTCTGTCAGGAAGTCGGAGATCGGGTGAATATCACACGCAGCAGCACCAAAAATGACCGTGCAGCATTTTTATATTAGTGTAAAGGCAAAAAAGGACGTTTCTACGCCCCAGCTTAGTCTGCTGCTGATACAAGGGAAGGACCAGAGAATAGACAACAGCATAAAGTTCATGTTCATAGAGCGTGTGCCACGTGGCTCGCTGCAGCCAATCGCAGAAAGGATTCAGTCGTAAACTTTTATTACTCAGCTGTAAATTTCTCCCTTTAACAACCAGGAATGTTTGCACCCATCTTTTCCTTTCTTTTTTCGATTGCACAAAACTAAAAAAAAAAAACTAAAAAACGGCCACACAGTCTGAAGCGCGACGCTGAAATTCCACAATTTGTCACAAATCAGACATGCGCCAAAAATATGACAGTTCCCCTGGCGGACAAGCGGTGTGCCATGATGTACCCAAGCCAACGGGAAAAGGGAAATAAAGAAGTATGTGTAGTGAGAAAGAGAGAGGGAGGGGAGGCAGGAAAAAAGAGATGATAGAGAGAAGGAGAGAGAGGGAGAGAGACGACTAATTACACTTCAATTAGGCCAAACTATGCTTCTATATTAAGGCCTCTGTCTCACATGACAGTAAACAGATCTCAGGTTTGACTGCTCCAAACATCCAACATCAACTACATGCTCCAGGTGCAAGTATAACACAGTAAAGATCTATATGTTTAATATATTTATGTCAGACAATATGAGGTGTGGACTGAGCCTGCAGAAAACACACACCACCACATCACATCACAAACCTCAAGCAGTAAACACAACCTGTAAATATGATGCAAACTTTTGTATCCAATTTTAAAGCTTTAAGTGCCACATACACAAAGTAGGAAAAGGTGATGCCCTTGGAAAATACGTAAACACATTATTCACATTACAAAATACTGACCACATGGGGCGACTGTAGGTTATTAAGAAAAAAATCTCCACCTTCAACAAATACACTATATCGAAACATGTGTGGACAAAAACATATCATTGAATTTGAGCCAAGCGCGCAGGTTTTATCTCGTAAATCCCACCAGAGGAAGACCACTCTCCTTTCTTTAAAAAAACATATGACATGCAGTCTAAACGACAAATACAAAATCAAAATTTACACACAGACATGAGCAAATAAATTTGTGTTACATACTTGGATGAGCGGTGCGCCCTGTCCTTGCAGGCCATGATCTCCACACTGAGCCGCGGCACACCGAGACAAAAGATGCAGGCCCATGTGAGCCGACTCTTTACACCGCCAATAAAGTTTACAGCAGGTACACTAAACTTTATTGGTAATGTCAAGCCTATGGTAAAAGTACACACAAGCACACACACACAAAGGGACAATCCGGCGTGCAGGATATAGTGTGACTTAGGGACACATCCGGAATTTTCTAAAGACTACACTCACGCTAAGAGAGAAATAAACACTCGGAGTGAAAAGGCTGCGCAACATTGTTTCATCCAGGAAGAAAAAATAAGACACAACTGAGGGAAAAACCATAAAATGGAGCCAATGAAGACGTGATCCTCTCTGCTTTTGTCATGTCGGTATGGACTGAGCTTCAGTGGAAAGTATTTTAAACCAGTTTGCACGCAATGCAGATCAATTAACGTTCATGTTTACGCTTAAGATTTAATGAAAAAATGCTTTAACGAAGTGTTTTCGTTCCGCTTTCATTCGTTTATCTGCACTGATCAGTCTCACCAGTCAAACAGAGTAAACGTAGCAATATTTTTTCCATGTTTAGGGTAATTTCACTTAAAAAATGAAAATCAACATAAAAATACAAGTACTGATCGAAGAAAATGAGGCAAGATTTTTATTTTTCTCTTTCTAAAAAATATATTTATATACTTTTGAAATTCTGGCCTTAAAAATTTGGTTTAAATTTGAAAAACTAAATAAGTTTCACTAGAGGAAAATCAGTGTCCTAACACACCTTCTAACAGTCAGTCACAGTAGTCGGTAGAGTATTTGCACATCGAATAGATCCCTTCAGCTTATTCAAATGGTCTATAACTGTAAGGATAAAATGCAGGAAAGACGAACCAAGAGCTTTGAATAATTGAGCTGAGTGACACTGAAATTACTCCACAGACAAGTCTGACACTGTTACTTAGTGTAATTATTTTGTGGGGTTGAAGTTGTCAAATGTAATAATGGTAATAATAATAACAATAACACGTGGAATACCAGTCTGTTTGTGGCCTTCCAATTAAAAATGCAGGTGAAATTCTTTTTAAAATAGTAAAAAGAGGAGGATTATAATTCGATGTTTCAATATAAGAGGAATCAGGTTTTTATTGCGTTGATATAGAAGGAGAAGTGACATTTAATAGCGCAACACTCCTTCCAGCGACTCCATTACGCACGGTTGGAGTTGTATTGCAGCGTTTGTGCTACTTCAGATTTTATGTAACCTGCTTGTATCCTCCGTTTGTTCTCAAACCGTGAATAGTGAGAAGCAGCAGCAGCAACATCTGGACTCGAGAAGAGGAGACACAAGGTGTTTTACCTGCACTTGGCCTCTTATTATTTTTCCTCGGATTTCAACGCTCTGATGCTTTTTTTTGTCTGGAAGTTTCACACAACACATTTGTACTGTATAGACACATAAAGCCCTCCCTCATGCTTTGCCATTAACTTAGTCTGATTATTATAACACGTCAGATGTTTGTTCGTCTCATCTCAAACAGCCATTATTCATCCCAAGATTCATTAAGAAAAGCTGCGCGTCCTCCCCGAAGAGAGGAAGTTTCTTATTAAGAGGATGAATCAAATACGACTCAGGCTTTGGAGAGTAGTCATGCTGTGAATGGGATTCGCAGCCTTTCCTTAAAAGGTAAAGGGATACATCTGCAAACGCATGTCTGGCGTTTTTTGTTTTAATCGAATAAGTTGGAAAGTTTAAATTAGGGAAACTTTGGTCAGGAGGATATTCAATATGCTTCTCCTCCCTCCTGCCGCCGCCTGTAAATGTTTAGGGCGCACATGAGCTGAAAACCAAAGCATCATCAAAACATCAACGTTGTTGCATATTTAGCTGTTTCCTCGTTGAATTGTTTTGATTATTTGAGAGACATTACTTCTCTAAGTGCCCCGCTATGAAAACTGGAGGTCATGTTGAGTTCTTATAGTTTCTGAAAAAAATAACTTGCCGAAGAAAAAAACAGTGGATTTAAATACATATTTGTATGTGTGTGAGAGAGGGAGATGTTTTCAATAACTGAGCCTTAAGTGTCAATAAAAAACAGAAATGATTGTGAGCCATCTTGTTTATTTGTGATTTTACATCAACAATGGCGGGGACACACAAATCCGTCTTTCACAGGAGAAACACCAGGAAACGAGCATATTGTTAACATCAATATATAACAAGACGTACATAAAGATTATATTCAGTGCAAAACAACTACGCTATATCACCAGCACATTAAAATAAAAATTCCCTTACTTTAAAATTGTTGTAATTGTAGCAGGTATTATCATACACATGTAAATGTGCGTTATAGGCAGTTTTAGTTGTTGGGGAAAATAGCTTGCAATCATTTCAGAGCGATGCCACAAGTGTGGAATATAAATTCTGCAAAGGCAAAGCTCTGAGTTTAGGTAGTGCCGTGGTACAATCTCAAAAAAATTGTTTGCTTGGCTTTGAGCTAATTGTCTTCCCAAGACTCACAAATTGTCTTCAACAAGTGTATATTGTATATTGGGTAAATGCTACATACATAACTTAATAATATAAGGTTGATATAGAACACTTTTAAAATTAAAACCATATGAAATCTCTATATTCAGAAATCTCTATTGCAATTTCCCCAGGTTTAGGTAGCATCAAAGGATTTCAAACGATTGCATTTCCCTGGTAATCCTAGAAAAAGATGTCTGAGGAGCTAATGGCTATCTTTGTCTAGGCCATTCACATGAAAACGAGTAAAACAGTAACAGTAACAATTATAATAATAAAACTTGTGGTTTGTACACCGGCTGTGAGCCAGTGCATCTGCTGTGATGATGTCTGAACACTCACTACTAAGTTATAGGCCTACACTTTTTTTCGTTTACAATTTCGGAAAGGCTACTTTGAAATGATGTTTTTCTTTTTAAATGTAGGCAATAATCTATTTACAACACAGGTCGGCGTTGGTCATGTTTTGATCTTATTTGGCTATGCTTTTCATATAGTTATTATTCAAAGCAAATTTTGTAAAAAGCCATTTTCCATCTAACATGCGTTTTATTTTCGCCCCCTTTTTGTAAGAGGCGAAAGTTCTATGAAAGAAAAATGTGCTACCAGCGTGTGGAGCCTCTACAGAAATCCAAATGGCAATGCGTTTCATGTTAGGATAATCGAGAGAGGGGAGAATTTTGTCTATTTATGACAGCAATATTGGTGGGATTCCTGTTCCCTCTTGACAAAATGGAAGGGTGGTCATAAAGTTGACGCTCTCTGCCTCCTTGTGACTCTTCGTCTGTTTATGGGACCTCTCTTTTTTTCTCTTTTTCAGCCATATAACCATAAAAAGGACCATAAAATCACTCCTTGGTCTCTTCTTTCTCTTCCGCTTCTTTCTCTTCTGCCTCTTCCCCTTCACCGTCCTCGTTGCCCTCTTCCTCGGCCTCGGCTTCGGCCTCTCCTCTCTGACCCGGAAACTTGTCTTTGTTGTTTTCTTTTTTCCACTTCATCCTCCTGTTCTGAAACCAAATCTTCACCTGCCGCTCGGTGAGGCTCAGGGCGTGGGACACCTCGATCCTTCTCTTGCGGGTCAGGTAAGGGTTGAAGAGAAACTCCTTCTCCAGTTCAAGAGTTTGGTAGCGACTGTAGGTTTGCCTCCCATTACGTCTTCCTGGGGCTTAAATAAAATAAAGCCAGAGGTTAGCTGGACTGACCACGGTCTCCCATTAAAAAAAAACAACAATCAGATATTTGATAATTAATGCTGGATTTAATTATTTTCCCTTTCACATATTCCAATCCACATTCACTGATAAAGAGATCTATTATTAAAGTTGTGTAAACTAGATTCTTCATTAGCAGTGTCAACTATCAGTCTGCACATATCCTCACCACAAAGCCATAGAGTCTGTACAATAGAAAAAATATCAAAGCAATAATCTGCTAATTAATAATAATTGACACTTATGTCTGTGCCATTTACAGTCCTGTCTGCAGGAGAGATCAGCTGTGTGCTGCAACTTTTACGCACACTTTCCCTGCAGAGTTAGGTGAGTGAGATATTGTATTTCTATTTTTCCACATCAATTTTTAAACCATACATTTACCAATTTAACTTGAAAAAATGTGTAATACTTGTCACAGGTGTGTCGATGTTGAATTCCTGTACGCAAAATCCAAATATTTGATTTCAATTTGAAGCATGTTTACAGAAATTTGTATGATTTTCCTTTCTGTCAACTGGGCCTATACAAGCCTGATGGAGTTTTTCAGTCACTCACACAGTCACACACACACACACACACACACACACACACACACACACACACACACACACACACAGCCTTGCCCTCTCCTCTGCCCCCTGCACACCCACTGTAATGATGTCTGTTGACCTCTAACACAAAGGCTGCCCTGGCAGATTAGTTTACAAGTCTAGGCC